>JAVKPL010002512.1:0-18229 GCA_032173675.1 Gastrolobium villosum
GTTAACTGTATATGTGTTCCCTTCATACTGCAAGGTAACACCTCTGCAGATCTCTGAGGCTGTGCACGATCCTCCCGTCGGTGTGCTGATGTGTAACTCATAGGGTAACGGGGTTGGGGTGATGCCTATTCTCAATGCAGTATGCTTTGCCATAAAAGAGCCAGACGCTCCAGAATCAAAGATAACAGAAATTGGGTGACCATTCAGAGTGACATTACCTTTTATCAGGTTGGGAAACTTCTGCGCTTCATTTGCATCCAATGTGAACACTCGAGCTTGCGGAGGCTGTTGGTCAGCGTTCTGGGGGCACTTGTAAGCAAAATGACCTTGCTGGCCGCATCTGAAGCATGCATTGTTGTTCTTGCGACAGACTCCAAAGTGATTCTTTCCACACGTAGCACAAACAGTCGCGCCCTGACGTCCAGTCGACGATTGGCCCACCGTAAAGTTTCTCTTAAAATTTCCAGGCCGCGCCTGCAACGGCGTACCTCTGCCTCGACCCCTACCAGGTGCCGTCCTGAAGAATCTGCCTGCTCGGTTTCCTCCGTGGAATTGTGGTGGTGGCTTGTTCAAGTTCTTGGCCTCCAGAATGATTCCTTCTGCCTGACGACTCTGGTTGATGAGTTCTGGAAGTGTACGATTAGCCGTCGTCAAGATGAGCTTGCGAATTTCCGGATGCAGTCCGCTCTCGAACTTCTCCACCTGCCATTCTTCATCATAAATGTTCCGGTCGAAGTTGGCGTACTCGATCAGCTGCCCAAACTTTGCGATATACTCATTTACCGTCATGTTATCCTGCCTGAGAGACAGCAGTTCAGTGTGCTTCATCCTTCTCATTGCCTTAGGAAAATACTTGTCCAAAAACACTTGTCTGAACACGGCCCATGTTAGTTCCACGTTCTGAGCTCTCAGCAGAGCCCTCGCACCAGTCCACCACGTTAACGCTTCTCCCATCAGCTGGTACGACGCGTAGTCAGTCTTCTGCGCTTCTGGGCATGCCATGCGTTCGAAGATATGCTCAATCATCTGCAGCCACCTCGCTGCAGCCTCGGGGTTGTCTTCACCCTCAAAAGTGGGTGGTTGGAAGTTGCGGAAGTCTTTCAACCTCCGACGGGTAATTTCTTCTGCATTTCATGCAGTGGGGGTTGGTTCTGATTCTGTTGACTATGGTCACGCCATTCTTGGCTCATGTTCTGGATGAACGTGGCCAGTCCTCCAATGGTGGTGATAAGATCCTCTTCTGCATCGCCAGTCCTTCCCCGAGTTGAACCGCGACCACCCGCCATGATTCTGCACTCACAATACCAGGAAATGAGTTGATCAGGCTCACCGCAAGTTATTCATGGCAGCAGTCTCAAGTAGGTACTCGAGTTCAATTCGGACAAGTTAGCTATGCATCCGTGTCTTATCACGGAACAGTCCTAACAACCTAACTACCCTAGCTAATATATACTTAACTATAGCACATTTAAACAGTCAATCAGCAGATAAACACAAACAACAGTTAATTCACTCAAACACAAGCAATTCCATGGACCAAACTGCTCTGATACCAATTAGTGTAACGCCCTCCCTTGTATGCATCCAAGAGAGTCGTTTGCTAAGCGGAATTAGAGTCGTTACGTCACATGAGCTAACAAAGCAGCATACAAATCCGTAATAAAATTTTCAACACTTAAATTCTTTTCATAAAAGTTTTCCAAAATAGTCATTGTTCACAAAAGTTCAATGTTAACACAATCATGATAAAGACTACAGTCATCCAAGATAGTTCCAAAACATTAATCATTACAGTTATCCATTTAAACAACAGCAACACTGCTAATCCACGCATCAGCAATCAACAGCAAAATAATACTCCTTCAATTGCTCTTGCGTCCTCCTGCCATTTTGGAAAAATAGCAGCCCCGAAGGGGTGAGAATAATCCCAGTAGTGTGGCAATAAAACCAGTAATATAACAATATTAACTAGGCACAAAATTAGAAACAGTCACTTCAACATATCCTTGTTCCTTTTTCCTTTTTATCATATTCATATATTGCGTATATAACGCCTTTCCTTTGCGCTTTTAGCACCGTCGTGCGCGCACTTCCCAGTGGAATCAAATATACCCTTGGCACCTGAGCTCCATGTGGATTCCATCTGAGGGCCTATGCGGACTGATGCCAAGTGTCCCATACCCCGGTACCTTGGGGATGCCTATATGATGCTTGCTCAAACACATGGTCCTGTACATAACTATTCTAAAACAAGGCCTATATGATCTTGTTACATGCATGCCATGCTATGCTTTCACACACAAAGCGTAAAAATGCGGTATAATGTAAGATGCATGCTTATATGCCTTTCATATGCGTTATGCTGCCACATAACGTCTTTACCTCATAGTCATCACGACACATTTTGGCAGTTTCCTTTCATTATAATGGAACATAATATTTTTACGGCATATGGAGCATCATGTTACAATTCTATACCAGTAGTCAATAGTCACATTAGGCTTCATCGCCTGACACTTACCTTAGCTTTCCTTAAATATTACCAACGGCAGCGAAATATTCTCACTTCTTAAGCGCACCTCTTGTAGCACACACTCCTTCTAGCTTCACTTCACACCAAGTCCACACTTCCTAAGAGGTCCTATGCGCAAGCAAGGTGATGATGAGCAAGCTTGGACAGTTTCAAGGTTGAGGAACAAGGCTAGCACTAGCTTGGTGGATGGTTGAGGTGAGGGAAGGAGGGGGTTGGCTTGGTCTTTCTTCCTCCTAAGGTTCTTGCAATGTTTAACTAGAGTGTGAGAGAGAGGGGAGAGGAGTTGGCTGCACAAAATGAATGAGGCAGCCCCCTCTCTTGTGCGCAAATATATAGGGAAAGTGAGGGAGAATTGCCATGATTAACCATCATGAAATATTCAGATTTTTATGAGATGATGGGGCTGCATAAAAGGCTGAAACAAGCAAGGTTTGGCTTCTAAATTACTCTACTTACATGCAAAGAGTGAGGGGTGATTTGGATCAGATTTGGGGCTGTCCAAAGTCAGAGAAAATTTCTGCATACTTGACCAAGGTATGCGCACAAGTGGAGTGGGAAAGGAAGTGTCATGTGCACAAGTGAGAGCTTAGCTAAGTCAACAAGGAAACCAACCATTTGGCAGCCCAAAAATCTGCACTTATGCAGTCCTTGGTGCGCAAATCATGAGAGGAAAAGAGGTGCATGTGGGTGCAGATTTGTGACAGTCCAAGCACTCATTTTTGGGCTGTCCTAAGTCAGAAAAATTTCTGCATAATAGGCCAAGTTATGCGCATGAAGTGAGGTGGAAGTGGT
Organism: Gastrolobium villosum; assembly: GCA_032173675.1. Lineage (NCBI taxonomy): Eukaryota > Viridiplantae > Streptophyta > Magnoliopsida > Fabales > Fabaceae > Gastrolobium > Gastrolobium villosum. The sequence continues at coordinate 3,326 of JAVKPL010002512.1, forward strand.
GCATCATGAGCACAAGAAAAAGATTCATTAAGTCAACAAGCAATTGAACTTGGTGGCAGCCAAAAATCTGCATTTGTGCAGTCTTGGTGCGCAATGAAGAAAGGTGCATCATGGGTACAGTTTTGTGACAGTCCAAATCAGATTTTGGAGCTGCACAAAATGATGAAAATGCAGCAACAAATCCTCTTATGATGCATGTGAAAACAAGGCAGGTTTTGACACATGATGGGCTGCAAAAGCTTGCCCAAAAATCTGCACAAAACAGTGTCATGATTGAAGTGCAAGAGGGTTCTCCAAGTCAACAAGTTATGCAGTCTTGTGTCATAAAAAAAATCTGCATTCAGCCCCTCCCCATGTGCGCCCAAAATGGAGAAATATGCAGCCTAAAATCATGCTAAAATGTCCAAATGTCTACCATGCAATGAGGTTTAAAATCAAGTTATGCCTAATCAAGGTGAGGTGGCGGTTTAACAAGGCAAATTGGCAGATTTCAAGGTCCTAAATTACCCTCCTATGTGCGCATAATTGAGTGGGAAATACCTTTGCCATGTGAGAGTTACTTGATGCACAAGACACCTTGGTTGGACAAGGCTTAGGGAGGATAAGGTTGGACACAACCTTGGGCTGAATTAGCTTGATCCAAGAGCCATCCTTGGGCCATAGGCCACACACACAAGGGTCCAAACACACAAGTCCACTAGCAACAAGTCCACACACACACTAGCCCTCCACCAAAGTCCAATGAACACTAAGGTCCTATAACACATACTCACATTACTTATATGATTTTAATAAATTCATATGCCTACATATACACCCTCCTATGATTTAATTTAATTAATTACCTTAGTCTTATCCAAGGAATAAAAATCAAACAATTCACAAGCCATAACACATAACACATAAACCATACCTCCGAATTCTACACATGTACACATAGCATAAAGTACTTAGGTATTTTACTAATTGTACGGGATGTTACAGATGGAAGCTTACGTCTGTGTGTAGATTACCGCCAGCTGAACAAAGTAACGGTGAAGAATAAGTACCCGCTACCGAGGATCGACGATTTGATGGACCAGCTGAGAGGAGCCAGAGTCTTTTCCAAGATAGATTTACGATCGGGATACCATCAGATCCGGGTCAAACCGGAGGATATTCCGAAAACCGCTTTTAGGACCCGTTATGGGCACTATGAATATCAGGTGATCCCATTCGGACTTACGAATGCCCCAGCGGTATTCATGGACTACATGAACCGCATCTTCCGCCCATTTCTTGATCAGTTCGTTATTGTGTTTATCGACGATATCCTGATTTACTAGGCTAATGAAGAGCTGCATGCGGAACATCTGAGGATTGTCTTGCAAATCTTGAAGGAGAAGCAGTTGTACGCGAAATGGTCGAAGTGCGAGTTTTGGCTTAAAGAGGTCCAGTTTCTGGGCCATGTCATTTCATCAGAAGGTATCGCGGTGGACCCCAGCAAGGTTGAAGCTGTTATGAATTGGGAACGACCCAAGTCTGTCACTGAAGTAAGAAGTTTCTTAGGTCTGGCTGGATATTATCGAAGGTTCATCCAGAATTTCTCTCAGATAGTGCAACCTCTTACTCGTCTCACTCGGAAGGATAAGCCTTTTGAGTGGACTGAAGCCTGTGAAGAATGTTTCTTGGAGCTAAAGAGTAGATTAACGAGTGCTCCCGTACTCACGATTCCGGATCCTACTCGAAAGTTCGAAGTTTACTGCGATGCGTCGCTGAAAGGACTTGGATGCGTGTTGATGCAGGACCGTATGGCAGTAGCTTACGCATCTCGACAACTGAAGCCTCACGAAGAAAATTATCCTACGCACGATTTGGAGTTAGCAGCTATAGTGTTCGCACTTAAAATCTGGAGGCACCACTTGTATGGTTCGCAGTTTGACGTGTTCAGCGATCATAAGAGTTTGAAGTACTTGTTCGACCAGAAGGAGCTGAATATGCGGCAACGTCGGTGGATGGAATTTCTGAAGGACTACGATTTTGAACTTAAATACCACCCAGGAAAGGCGAACGTGGTAGCTGACGCCCTGAGCAGGAAGACTCTACACACTGCAACTCTGATGATAGAAGAATTGAAGTTGTTTGAGGCCTTTCGAGACTTGAACTTATCAGTAGACGAGAGAGGGAACAGCATAAGATTGGGAAATATAAAATTGGAGAATGAATTGATCAGTAGAATTAAGGAGGCTCAGAAAGATGAAGAGTTAGTCCGTAATTTGGTTGGCAACCAAGATGTTGTAAAGGACAAGAATGATGTTTGGAGATTTCAAGGACGGCTGGTTGTGCCAAATGAAGAGTTGAAGCAAGAAGTTTTACAGGAGGCTCACAAGGGTAAGTACGCAGTTCATCCTGGATCCACGAAGATGTACCACGATTTGAAGACCTCGTTTTGGTGGCCGGGTATGAAGCGTGATATTGCGGAGTATGTGTCTCGATGCTTAACTTGTCAGAAGGTGAAGTACGAACATCAGAAACCGTCGGGACTCCTTCAACCTTTGGAGATTCCCGAATGGAAGTGGGACAGTATTTCGATGGATTTTGTAGTTGGACTTCCTCGGACGCGAGAAGGATATGATTCTATCTGGGTGATTGTCGATCGTTTAACAAAGTCAGCTCATTTCTTGCGTGTTAGAACCACATATGATACAGAGAGGCTTGCTAGAATTTATCTGCAGGAGATTGTGAAGCTGCATGGAGTTCCTACGAGTATTGTCAGTGATCGTGATCCCAAGTTTACATCTAAGTTCTGGGAATCCTTTCAAAGAGCATTAGGGACCCAATTGAGGTTGAGTACTGCTTATCATCCGCAGACCGATGGTCAGACGGAACGCACCATTCAAGCATTAGAGGACATGTTGCGAGCATGTGTTCTGGAGTTAGGAGGCAGCTGGGATAGCTATCTTTCTTTGATTGAATTTGCTTACAACAACAGTTACCACTCCAGTATTCAGATGGCACCGTACGAAGCTTTGTATGGGAGAAAATGTAGATCCCCTTTATGCTGGACTGAAGTGGGTGAGCGAAGTATGTTAGGACCTGATCTAATTCAAGAGACATCCGAACAGGTAAAGAAGATTCGAGAAAATATGCAGCGGGCTCAGGCCAGACAGAAGAGTTATTACGACAAGCGTCATAAGCCTCTATCTTTCGAAGTCGGAGACCATGTATTTTTGAGAATCACACCTACTTCGGGACTCGGAAGGAGAATGGGAGTAAAGAAGTTAAGTCCACGGTACTTAGGACCGTATCTGATTATGGACCGGATTGGAGAGTCTGCATACCGGTTGGCTTTACCACCCAATCTGTCAGGAATTCACAATGTATTTCATGTGTCACAGCTACGGAGGTATCTCTCTGATCCATCTCACGTGTTACAGCCGGAAGAAGTGGAACTCAAGGAAAATCTGACTTATCAAGTGCAACCATTCCAAATTCTTGAAAGATCCGTCAAGCGACTCCGTTCTAAAGAAATCCCTTTGGTGAAAGTATTATGGAACAACAGATCGGCAGCTGAAGCCACTTGGGAGCGCGAGGACGACATTCAGAAACGCTATCCATAACTGTTTAGCTCTTAAGTAAGTTTATTTTGTGGGCAAAATTCCTATTTGGTGGGGAGAGTGTAACATCCCGCATAATTAGTAAAATACCTAAGTGCTATATGCTATATGTACATGTGTAGAATTCGGATGTATGGTTTATGTGTAATGGCTTGTGAATTGGTTGACCTTTATCCTTGGATAAGACTAAGGTAATTAATTAAATTAAATCATAGGAAGTTACATATGTAGACATGTGAATTTAATCTTATGAGTAATGTGAAGGTATTAGTGGGCTAGTGAGTGTGTGGACTTGTTACTTTTGGATTTGTGATTGGATCCTTTTGTGTGTGTGGCCAATGGCCCAAGGATGGCTCTTGGATCAAGCTAGTTCAGCCCAAGGTTGTGTCCACCCTTATCTTCCCTAAGCCTTGTCCAACTAAGGTGTCTTGTGTAACAAGTAACTCTCACATGGCAAAGGTAATTTCCACTCTTTCATGCGCACAAAGGAGAGTGATTAGGACTTAGTAAGCTGCCATTTTCTCTTGTTAAACCGCCACCTCACCTTGTTTATGCATCACTTGATTTAAACCTCATTGCATGGAAGACACATGGACCTTTGAGCATGATTTTAGGCTGCATATTTCCCCATTTAGGCGCACATGGGAGGGGCCTTGGTGCAGATTTTTCTTATGACACAAACTGCCTAACTTGTTGACTTGGAGAACCACTTACACCCTCCATCATGAGACTGTTTTGTGCAGTTTTTTGGCAAGCTTTTTGCAGCCCATCATGAGCCAAACCTGCCTTGTTTTCACATGCATCATAGTAGGGTCTTGGGGCTGCATCTTCATCATTTTATGCAGCTCCAAATCAGAACCTTGGCTGCCACCAAAGCTCTCTTGCTTGTGGACTTAGTGAACCTCCCTCACACCTCACCTTGTGCGCATAGTGTGGCTGTTTGTGCAAGAAAATTCTGACTTGCTAACACTCATTACCTTTCCCTCTCATCATTGCGCACCAAGGCTGCCTAAGTGCAGATTTTTGGGCTGCCACATAGTTGTTTTCCTTGTTGACTTAGCAAAGCTCTTACATGTACTCATGATGCACCTCCTCCACTCCATTTTTGCGCATAACTTGGTCAATGATGCAGAAAATTTTCTGACTTAGGACAGCCACCAAATCTGAACATATCACTCCCCACTCCTTGCATGTGAATAGAGTAAATTAGAAGCAAACCCTTTGCTTGATTCAGCCCTTGTATGCAGCCCCATCCCCTCAAGTAATCAGATTTTTCATAATGCTTAATCATGCCACTTCTCCTCACTCTCCCTTTAAATTTGCGCACAAGAGGGGGCTGCCCCCATTCACTTGTGCAGCCAACTCCTCCTCCTCCTCCTCACTCTCTCTAGCCGCATCAACAAACCTCCTTGGAGCAAGAAGACCTTGCCAAGCCAACTCCCTCCTTCCCTCACCTCAACCGTGACCATACACCAAGCTAGTGCAAGCCTTGTTCCTCAACCTTAAAGCTGTCCTAGTGTGTTCATCCTCACCTTGTTGCGCATAGATCATCCTAGGAAGAGAGGACTTGTTGTGAAGAAGAGCTAGTAAGGGTGTGGTGAAGTGTGTGCTACAAGAGGTAGGCCTTGAACTTAGAACTCTTTCTTTGTGTAGCCATGTAAGTGTGCTTGAATGTCTCCTTGTATATGTTTTGCTTTGGATCCTTGGTTGAGCATGATTAAAGTATAAGTATGGAGTCATTTCATGGTGAATTGTATGCATAAAAAATGCTTAAGATTATATGTCACTGTTTTGTATGATTAGGCCACTGTTTTGAAGAAGAAATGTGCCACTGTTTCGGTTTGATGTGCCACTGTTTTGAAGATGAAATGCCACTGTTTCGGTTCCTCAAAGTCACCCTTTTATGCCACTGTTTCTGCACATTACATGCCACTGTTTCTGCACACACATGCCATTGTTTCTGCACATATATGCCACTGTTTCTGCACATTACATGCCACTGTTTCTGCACATTATATGCCACTGTTTCTGCACATATATGTCACTGTTTTAGTGCTCCCTAAGCCACTGTTTTTATGCATGAAATGCCACTGTTTGACTCATCAAATGCCACTGTTTCTATGCATAAAATACCACTGTTTTAGTCATGAAATGCCACTGTTTCCATGCATAAAATGCCACTGTTTTAGTCATGAAATGCCACTGTTTCCATGCTTAAAATGCCACTGTTTTTATGCATAAAAGGCCACTGTTTTAGTCATCATATGCCACTGTTTTGAAAGTCCAAAGTGCCACTGTTTCTGTTTTAAAAACGCCACTGTTTCTGTTTTAAAAACGTCACTGTTTCTGTTTAAAACGTCACTGTTTTGCTGCTGTAAACACTGCTGTAGGCTCACTGTTTTCCCACTGTAAGACACTGCTGTATGCTCTCTGTTTCTGCTGTAAATAGCCACTGTAAATGATTAGTTGTAATTGATTTAGGTGCGCTTAAGAAGTGAGATACTTCGCTGCGGTTTGGTAATATTTAAGGCAAGCAAAGGTAAGTGTCAGGCGATGATGCCTAATGTGACTATTGACTACTGGTATAGAATTGTGACATGATGCTCCATATGCCGTAAAAATATTATGTTCCATTGTAATAAAAGGAAACTGCCAAAATGTGCCGTGATGGCTATATGATTATGAGGTAAAGACGTTATGTGGCAGCATAACGCATATGAAAGGTATATAAGCATGCACCTTACATCATACCGCATTTTTACGCCTTGTGTGTGAAAGCATAGCATGACATGCATGCATCAAGATCATCTAGGCCTTGTTTAGAATAGTTATGTACAGGACCATGTGTTTGAGCAAGCATCATATAGGCATCCCCAAGGTACCGGGGTATGGGACACTTGGCATCAGTCCGCATAGGCCCACAGATGGAATCCACATGGAGCTCAGGTGCCAAGGGTATATTTGATTCCACTGTGAAGTGCGCGCACGACGGTGCTAAAAGCGCAAAGGAAAGGCGTTATATACGCAATATATGAATATGATAAAAATGAAAAGGAAAAGGAACAAGGATATGTTGAAGTGACTGTTTATGATTTTGTGCCTAGTTAATACTGTTATATTATTGGTTTTATTGCCACACTACTGGGATTATTCTCACCCCTTCGGGGCTGCTATTTTTCCAAAATGGCAGGAGGACGCAAGAGCATTTGAAGGAGTAATATTTTGCTGTTGATTGCTGATGCGTGGATTATCACTGTTGCTGTTTGTTTAAATGGATGACTGTAATGATTGATGTTTTGGCACTTTTGGATGACTGTAGTCTTAATCATCTTTATGTTAGCTTGAACTTTTATGAACAACAGCTATTTTGGAAAACCTTTATGAAAAGAATTTAAGTGTTGAAAATTTTATACGGATTTGTATACTGCTATGAGATCCTTTGTTAGCTCATGTGACGTTAACGACTCTAATTCCGCTTAGCGAACGACTCTCTTGGATGCATACAAGGGAGGGCGTTACAACGGTCCTTAAAACTGTTTTTACAAAACAAACCTTACTTTTTGGTCTGAAAAGTAAAAAAGTGTTTTTTAAAAAAGTAATAAAAAAGAGCCTTGACTTGCCGTTTTCAAGTCTCGTGTGCTCATCATCACTCTTTGCACAAGATAGACAGGACCTATCGGAATTGGACGCTCCTTTGGGACCAAACCCAAACCCCCTTTCTAAAACCAAAACCCTAAATCTAAATGCCTCACAATTGGTCCCCCTTCGTTCCCTGGCAATTCGCCATGGCCGTCGCTGTTGCCTTCCAACGAGAGTCATTCTTGGCACTCGTCTCGGGTTTTCGCTGTGGCTCCAGATGTGTTGGATTCAGAGTGTGCTTCTGATGATAACGGGGCACATTCGAATAATGAAATTTCTGCCTCCACAGTTGTACCTTCTGGGGTGGTACGTGCTTTTTTGTTCTTGTTCTTGTTCTTATTCTGTTTGTCTCAGGGATTTTGTTTGTTTTGATAATTGATTTGTTTAACAGGGAGCTGGGCTTTCAAATCTTGGCAATACTTGCTTTCTTAATGCTATCTTGCAATGCCTTACGCACACGGTGCCTCTAGTCCTGGGTCTTTGTTCATGCAATCATTCAACCGCTTGTGCTGGTGTGTTACCCTTAATTGAATTTAAAAAAAATTATTATTTTATGTGTTTAGATTTAGCTTGTTGTGTAAAATAGTGTGCTTTAGTTCAATAGTCTTGCCTTATTGTGGGGTTGAGAGGTGGTTAGACCTAACTAGCCTTACTTCTGTGATAATTTTTGTTAGCATATGGGTGTCCTAGAGACAATCTTTTGATTAAATAAAGGACACTAGATGTAGAACTTTGTTTGTCGCAAATAAATGAAAGCACTATTTATTCAGTTTCATATTGTGTCTCGATATTACTGTTAATATTATATGAACGAACTGGATAAACCCCTTGGAATAGAACAGGTATCTCTTGAGTATCTGTGATGAGATCACGATCATGAGGATTCAAGGATATTGCATGTCTATTCCTAATTATATGTTCCTAGTCTAGAGACACTGAGTTTGGGGATCAGTGATCTCGAGTAAAGACTAGTACGACTTATCTACTTGTATATGGATACAAGGTAAAGACCTCATGAGCTGCAGATATGGAGATATCTTAGCTAAAGTCGTGGGTGGACCTATAAGAGTATAGCTCACACTGAACAGACCCAAAAAGAGACTCTATGAGGAAATCTCACAGATAGTGTCATTAGAGTAATCTCTTTATGTTTGGGTATGTCTTTCTTTAGACCAGAAGTTATTACCTAGACTGTGTTCTTGAAGGCATGTTTTGATTGTATACCTCGTCTGCCTGAAACATGGAGACTCATAGGTATACTGTTGGGCGTGTCCTTAAAGGGCACAGGGCTAGGGTAATAAGCTAAAGGAATTCGTTAAATCTCTGTGAGAGATTAGGTTATCTGTAAACCGGAGAAATCGGGATGACATTTACAGGGACTCGGGAATCTATGCATAGTAAAAGAGATCATGAGATGATCTGCCTTTAGAGTCAGTAAATTGAAGATTCCCTATTTCGAATAAAGTTTACCCTAAACCGCAGGGGTTGATACATTTCGTTACCCTAGGTTAATGGGAAGATAACCGAGACGAAGGGAAATACATACGGTAACCAAATATGTGCAATAGGTTGATCAAGTCATTAATCTGACTAGTTCTGGGGCAACAAAGCATTGCTAGTGCTCTGTGTTGTCATTAATTGGGTTGTGGGCTTGTTGGGCCCAAGCCCAGTTATGTCAGAAGCTAAGTTGGACCTAATGGGTCACACACTAACACCTTGTAGTCATGATGGACTAGCTTTAAAGGTATTGGGCCTAATAATGTTATTAGTCCAAGAAGTTGTTTGGAAGCTCACCTAAATGGGTGGGTGGTGCATGGAGTTTAGTAATGGGCTTGGATAGTCCAAGCCATTACTAATTAATTTAATTAGTTAAATTAATAATCAAATATTTGAATTTCGAATCTTTAATTTGAAATTTGAATTTTGAAAATTGAATTTAGAATTTGAATTTCGAAATTCGAATTTTGAATTTAAAATTTGAAATTTGAAATTGGAATTTTGAAATTTGAATTTGGATTTGAATTTTGAAATTCGAATTTTGAATTTGAAATTTGAAATTTTGAATTTTGAATTTTGAATTTGAATGTTTGAACGTTTGAATTCAAGTGTTTGAATTCGAATTTGAATTGGTTTTGAAAAGTTGTTTCATAACAAAAGGATAAGACAGGATCTTATTGGAGCATATTCCTTGGATCAAGAAGCATCTTTGGAGGCACTCCCTTGGCTGTTTGTTGCGCAACTTTTAGGTGATAAGAATGTTATCTTATCACTTAAAACAAACCTCCATTCAGATTTGGTGGTTGAGGGAATCAGTGGGTGAGTTGATTCAAATTTTGAATGCAACTACTCAATGTATTTGGACCCCTTCTAGGGCTGAATTATGCGTATGAGAAGTATATACTATATGATAGTTTATGAATTTAAGTTTAAATTATTTTGAACTTAATTTCATGTGGATAAGATTGGAGGTTGTTGGGAAAGTTAGTTTTGCAACAGCTCCACCTCATCTCACTGTTCTATGCGCAACTTTCAAAGAGATTTGAAAGTTTATTTTTCATTTTGAATGATTTAATTCCCTCCTCCTCTCCAAGTGTGCGCATATATATGACTTGTTCCTCACCTTAGGGTTTTGTGAAAACCTAGCCAACTCTCCTCCATCTATGCACCATTCTGTAGGGTAGCTCACTACACCTTTCCAAACAGAATACCTAGCCTCCACCTTCACCACTTGTGCGCATAGCAAGCCTCATTGTGGTGTTCATCTGGTGGCTTTCAAGAAAGGGTTCTTGCATCATTGACGAACGGTGGTGTGGATCACCATTAGAGGGTTTGAACCCTTCAAGCCTGACATCTGATCTCCCTGACTGATCAGGCCAAAAACAAGGTAACATCATGCTGTCTTAAAGCATGAACCTATGTGTGCATGTATGTTCCGCAGTAAAATTTTTGTTTTACACCTTACATGCATCGGCCTTCAAAGGCCAATTTACTATCAAAGTGGTATCAGAGCCCGGTTGCTTTACCATCGACGGGTGATGGTACCTTGTTTGTGAAAAGAGTTTTTCACGGTCAAAAATCTTTAAAGGGTTAAAGTTTAAATTCTGCATATGGATTTTGAATCACAAATCCTTTAAAGTGTTAAAGTTTTTGTTTTTATGAACATGTAAATTTGATTCTGTGTTCATAAAACATTATGCATCATGGTTTATTTTTTTTTCTTTATGAAAGTTTTAAAAGGAACACCCTTTTTGAAAGGGTAGATTCGGCCATGGAGGGTACTAAGAGTACCTTGAATGATTTCTTATTTTTCTCCATGAATTGTGTCATGTTTATATGCATGAAATTTTGTGACAAAATTTATCATATAGTCACCTATATGATTCGGCCATGTAGGGATATATGGCTACATGCATGGTTTAATTTTGTTTTCTTTAAGAAAGAATTAACAAAATTTGAATTGAAATTGTTTTTAAATTCGGCCAATGAGAAATTTAAGATTATGAATCTAGATGTTATTTTGATGTTTAAATGTTAAATGTCAAAATACATGTGAAAATGTTATGTGATAATATAATGTTTGTGTTTGCAAGTTTTGAACTTTTCAGGTACAAACAGGAAGGGGATGGTCATGGTGCCCGGATTTGAATTTTTTGAATTTTAAATTAATGTGTAATCGCGCATTTTAATTTACAAGTGTATTTGTAATTTAAATTTTGTAATTTTGTTCCTCCAAAATGTTATGGAGTTTCTTTAATTGTTTGTAATTAGAGAAATAGGCTAGTGGCGTATAGACGACAAGCGGCCGTTGCTTAAAGAAGCAAAAAGGGACAAAAGTGCGAGCACCATGGCTATCTCAATATAAACTGTTTATATGCATGTATGATTAGAACGTCTAGTATGCATGAATTGGGCAAACCGCGTTTTGTATGGTTATTATGTTTGTCCAAAAGCGACTAGTGTATACCGATAGATGTTTGACATAGGTAACGACTAGCATGATAACTTACAATATGCGTTTGATGGGACCTAATTAACCCCAAGATAAAAGGAACCCTTAAAAGGAATAAATAATTAAGCATATGATTACCTCCCACCACCAATGCTACTCAAAACTCTTCTACATAGTGGTGCTCCACAACTCAGTTGGGACCCACTATTTCGTTGGGCTAGAGTAGTGTTTGAAGTGTAAGACACTTAGGGTACTGGTTTAATGCTTAACTAATACATAAGTTGCAGGCATAGCCGAGCTTATGTGCTTAGGGTAATGGTGCTAGGTTGGTTGCATGAGATGCACCACTAAGTGACAAAGAGTTGTCAACCTAATGTTAAGAGAGGGTATGAGATACTGTTGATAAAGATCAACCCTTTATTTAAATTAATCTTGCGGTCTCAGACGGAGGTTAAAATAAATAATCGCACTCTTAATCCCACTAAGGTAAAATCTAAAGTAGATTAACCCTAAGTCAAAAGGAAGGGTCATTGACTTAGATAAAATAGTGGGAGGGGCAAATTATTTCAAGTCTTTAATAATTTGCTTTTAACTACATAACCGTATATTAACTAAAACTATCTTTACATCCTTTTCAGCTTATAGTATGACTAATCCACTGTCACTGCGTTCAATACTCGATACGAATAAACTGACCGGTTCAAATTTTATGGACTGGTATCGGAACCTAAGAATAGTTCTAAGGGCCGAAAAGATTGCCTACGTTTTAGATGCTGTAATACCCGTAGCTCCACGGGAAGGGGAAGAAGGGTTTGCGGAATTTGATTTCGTAACCCATCAACAACACTTGGATGACAATGTGATGGCAGTATGCATCATGTTGGCATCCATGTCGCCTGAACTGCAAAAGCAGCATGAGCATATGGATGCTCCCTCTATTATCGTACATCTCAAGGAGTTGTATGATATTAAAGGCAGGCATGAGAGGTATGAGGCCTCAAGAGAACTGTTCTCTTGTAGGATGACTGAGAGCATGTCTGTTGGCAGCCATGTTCTCAAGATGATCGGGCTGATTGAGAAGCTAGGAAACCTAGGCTTCATCATGGATGCCGAGCTAAGTAATGACTTAGTCCTCACCTCACTTCCACCTTCCTTCAGTCAATTCATCATGAATTACAATATGCATGGGATGCAAGTGAGCTTGCCTGAGTTGTTAAGCATGTTAACAACAGCTGAAGTGTCTATCAAGAAGGATAGGACACAGGCTCTTTTGATTGGTGGGCCTAGCAAGGCCAAGGGAAAGGGTAAGGAGCCTGCAAAAGGTGACCCCCTTAAGCCCAAAGGAAAATCCAAGAAGAAAAAGGGAAAGAAGAAGGGTAAGAAGGCACCTAAGGACAAGGGTGATGCTGAGTGCTTCCATTATGGCAAGAAAGGCCACTGGAAGAGGAATTGTCCAGACTACCTGAACAATGTGAAGGACAAGAAGCATGGTGATGCTTCTGCCTCAGGTATTTTCATGATTGAGATAAATTATTCTTATGCTAATCCATCCTCATGGGTATTGGATACCGGATGCGGTTCTCATATCTGCAATATGTTGCAGGTACTTAGGAGCCCAAGGAGATTGGATAGAAACGAGGTAGATCTCCACGTTGGAAATGGAGCAAGAGTTGCTGCTCATTCAGTTGGAGATGCTGACCTTATTTTGCCTACGGGCCTTTTATTGCATTTGAATAATTGTCTTTATGTTCCGCAAATTTCTAGAAACATTATTTCAATTTCTTGTTTAGAACAAGATGGATATAGTTTCAGTATTAGGGATGGTACTTTTTCTATCATTTTGAATGATATGGTTTACGGTACTGCTTCTTTAATAAATGGATTGTATGTGTTGGAAATGGGAAATGAAGTGCTCAATATAGATGTGAAACGACCTAGGACGGATAATCAATCTTATCTTTGGCACTATAGACTAGGGCACATAAATGAAACAAGATTGTCTAGGATGCATAGAGATGGATACCTGGACTCCATGGATTTGGAATCCTATGGACAGTGTGAATCTTGTCTAGCTGGGAAAATGATTCAACTAAAGCCCAAAGGGCTTGAGAGTCATAGGGCTAGTGAGTTATTAGAACTCATTCATACTGATGTATGTGGCCCAATGTCTATTGAGGCTAGAGGTGGATATTCTTATTTCATTACCTTTACAGATGACAAATCAAGATTTGGGTATATATACCTAATGAGATATAAATCTGAAGCTTTTGAAAAGTTCAAAGAGTTTAGGAATGAAGTGGAGAAACAGCGTGGCAAGATGATTGAGACATTACGATCAGATCGTGGTGGTGAATATTTGAGCCACGAGTTTCAGGGTTATCTGAGAGAAAATGGAATTCTCTCACAATTTACCGCTCCTTACACACCACACCAAAACGGTGTCTCCGAAAGGAGAAATAGGACCTTGTTAGACATGGTTAGGTCTATGATGAGTGAGACTCAACTTCCAAAATCGTTTTGGGGATATGCCTTAGACACAGCGGCATACCTTCTAAATAGGGTACCGTCTAAATCTGTTCAGACCACACCATATGAGATATGGAGTGGTAAGAGACCCAACCTGAGTTACCTCAGGGTATGGGGATCGCCAGCTTATGTCAAAGCGTTGACATCAGACAAGCTTAGTGCTAAGAGTACTAAATGTCTATTTGTGGGGTATCCTAAAGGTACTAAGGGATACTACTTCTACTCCATGGAAGAACACAAAGTGTTTGTGTCAAAGAATGCTGAGTTCCTTGAGAAGGCTTTGATCTCTCAAGGAGGCAGTGGGAGTAAGATTGATCTTGAAGAAGTGCAAGATCCACAAGAACAGATTGAGGAACCCGAGTCTGCTCCGTAGGCGACGTTCTCGAATGGAGAAGTAAACACACAACTCCGTAGATCTACAAGGATCATCCATCCACCTGAAAGGTACGGGTTTGTGATTGAGAATCAGCAAACTGTTGAGGATGATGAACCAAGTAACTACGAGGAGGCGGTCAAAGATGTTGACTCCTCAAAATGGCTTGTAGCCATGGAATCTGAAATGGATTCGATGTATCAGAACAAGGTATGGACCTTGGTTCCTAAACCGCAAGGAATAGTTCCTATCGGTAATAAATGGGTCTTTAAAAGAAAGACTGATGCAGATGGCAACGTTCAGACCTACAAAGCTAGGTTGGTGGCGAAAGGGTATCGTCAAAGACAAGGAGTTGACTATGATGAAACTTTCTCACCAGTTGCCATGATAAAATCTATTAGGATCATGCTTGCAATAGCAGCATACCACGACTATGAAATTTGACAAATGGATGTCAAGACCGCCTTCTTGAATGGGTTCTTGAAGGAGGAAGTGTACATGACACAACCTGAAGGCTTTGAAAACAAAGATCAGGAGCATATGGTATGCAAACTACAAAGGTCAATATATGGGCTAAAGCAAGCATCAAGGAGTTGGAATATACGTTTTGATGAAGTCGTTAAGAGTAACGGTTTTATCAAGAACGAGGATGAACCTTGTGTTTACAGAAAGGTTAGTGGGAGTAATGTCGTCTTCCTAGTGCTCTATGTAGATGACATATTGCTAATAGGAAATGACATCCCCACATTAAAAATAACGAAAGAGTGGCTTTCAGAAAACTTTACCATGAAGGATTTGGGAGAGGCAGCCTTTATACTCGG
>JAVKPL010002513.1:0-18506 GCA_032173675.1 Gastrolobium villosum
GGAACGGCTCATCCCATAAATACCTTTTCACGTCCCGTAGAAATTTCTTCCGTTGTTGCCATGAAAAATCTTTAGGGATTGTCCCTGCTGCTTTGAAGTTTGCATAGTCCGCAAACCATGGTGCAGTGTCAACTGCAAGAGTTTGTTCGTTTAAAAACCATGGCACGGTAGTGACTGAGAGGACCTGCTCATCCGGAAATTCATCTCTAATTAGTAATTCAGAACTATCCTGCAATTCCGTTTCTTGAAGTCTAGAGAGATGGTCAGCTACTCGGTTCTCTACTCCCTTTCTGTCTCTTATTTCTCTTTCAAATTCTTGAAGTAAAAGCATCACCTGAGGATTAGTCTAGGTTTGGCATCCTGTTTGGTTAGTAAATATTTCAGGGCAGCATGATCAGTGTAAACAATAACTTTAGATCCTAACAAATAGGTTCTAAATTTGTCAAAAGCATATATAACTGCTAGCAATTCCTTCTCAGTAGTGGAGAATCTTACTAGCATGTAAAAGTTTGTCTTTCCTTTGACCCAACACAGCACCTATGGCATAATCGCTAGCATCACACATTAATTTGAAAGGCAATTCAAAATCAGGTGCAGTGATAATAGGTGCAGTAGTCAGTTTTTCTTTTAAAAGAGTAAAAGAAGTCAAACAGTCATTGTCGAAGTTGAACTCTTCTTCTTTAGCTAATAGTTTGCAGAGGGGTTTAGCTATCTTTGAGAAGTCCTTGATGAAACGCCGATAGAAACCTGCATGTCAAGAAAACTGCGTACACTACGTACATTAGAGGGAGGGGGGAGTTTCTCAATAATAGATATTTTCGCTCTATCAACTTCAATTCCCTTTTTAGATATCTTATGGCCTAGGACTATTCCATCCCTTACCATAAAATGACATTTTTCCCAATTGAGTACTAAATTACTCTCTGGCATCTCTGCAAAACACAAGCTAGATTAGTTAAACAAGCATCAAAAGATGAACCGAAGACAGAAAAATCATCCATAAAAATTTCAATAAAATTTTCAATCATATCAGAAAATATAGATAGCATACACCTTTGAAAAGTGGCAGGTGCATTGCATAATCCGAAGGGCATACGTCTGTATGCGAACACGCCATATGGACAGGTGAATGCTGTCTTTTCCTGATCTTCTGGGGCAACCGCTATTTGATTATATCCGGAATATCCGTCTAGAAAACAATAGAATGAATGTCCTGCTAGTCTTTCCAACATTTGATCTAGAAATGGTAGTGGAAAGTGATCTTTTCTCGTAGCGGTATTCAGTCTCCTATAATCGACGCACATTCGCCAGCCGGTGATAGTTCTTGTGGGAATTAGTTCGTTATCTTCATTTCGTATCACCGTGATCCCACCCTTCTTTGGAACTGTCTGTACCGGACTCACCCATGCACTATCTGAAATTGGATAGATCATCCCAGCATCCAACAGTTTTACGACTTCTTTTCGCACGACCTCCTTCATGGTCGGATTTAGCCTTCTTTGAGGTTGTCTGACTGGTTTGATGTCGTTTTCCATCAATATTTTATGAGTGCAAAATGATGGGTTTATTCCTTTTAAATCTGTAATAGACCATCCTATAGCCGTTTTATGCTCTCTCAAGACTTCTAGTAATTTTTCTTCTTCGGTGGTTGATAAATCAACATTGATAATCACCGGGTATGTTTTGCTATCTCCAAGAAATGCATATTTCAAGGTAGGAGGCAGCTCTTTCAAGTCAACCTTTGGTGTTCCCTTAGTGATATCATCAACCTTCTTTCTCAGTTTTTCAACTTCTTGATCTCCTTTTGTTGATTCCGTAGAATTTTCCAACAATTCTTCTCCTATTGACTCCAATCCCATCAATGGTTGGAGTATTTCATCCACTGTATCTAGCACTGCATCATTAATTAAATCTATCTTGAAACAATCTCCCCCATCAGATGGATGTTTCATAGATTCCAGGACATCAATTGTCACAGTATCATCGTTAACTCGCAGCATTAATTTACCCTGCTCTACATCAATCATGGCCCTTGCGGTGGCTAAGAAAGGTCTTCCCAAAAGTAAGGGAATCTCAGCATCCTCCTCCATGTCTAAAATGACAAAATCTGCAGGGAAAATAAATTTATCAATTTTTACCAGTATGTCTTCAATGACTCCATCTGGCCTCCTGATTGATCTGTCGGCTAACTGTAGTGAAACCTTGGTTGGCTTGAGTTCTTGAATACCTAAGGCCCTGCACATAGATAAAGGCATAAGATTGATACTAGCTCCTAAGTCACATAATGCCTTACCCACACCAATGTTTCCAATTTCTATCGGAATGCTAAAACTTCCAGGATCTTGAAGTTTAGGTGGTAGCTTCTTTTGAATTATTGCGCTGCATTCTTCTGTTAAGGCCACCGTTTCGCATTCTTTCAATTTACGCTTCCTGGAGAGTAGATCTTTCATAAATTTTGCATAGTTTGGCATGTTCTCCAAGGCTTCAGCAAATGGAATGTTGATTTGCAGTTTCTTAAATATGTCAAGGAATTTAGAGTACTGCTGCTTCTTGATTTCCTCTCTAAACCTTTGCGGATATGGAATTTTTGCATAAGGTGAGAGTTCAATTGGCTTCTCCTGTCTCTCTTGAGCTTTCTTTTTCTCCCATTTGAACTCCTTCTTTTCAGGAATTGTTTTCTGGGCAACAGATTCATTCTCAATTTCTTTCTCCTTTTCACTGTTAGGTTTTTCTGCTGCCTTTTTCTCTGCTGAAGGCTTGATCACTGGTTCAATTACTATCCCACTTCTAGTAATAATGGATTTACAGTGGGCGTTTGGGTTAACATCTGTGTTGCTTGGAAAGGTGCCTGGAGGCCTTTCAGTGAACTGTCTTGACAATTGCCCGATCTGAGTTTCTAAATTCCGGATGGAAGCTTCTTGATTCCGGAATGAAGCTCGGGTTTCTTGCATAAATGATGAAGTGTCCTCTCTGAATGTATTTGTACTTTGAACAAAATCTGATGTAGTTTTTGATAATTGTGCAAATGCTTTCTCCCATTCTGATGTACTGCTTTGTTGCGAAGTTTGTGGTTGCACATTAGGATTGAGCTGGTGGTTCGAACTGTAACTGAATCCTGGGTGTTGATTCTGATTTTTATTCCTCCATCCTTGGTTTTGATTGTTACCATATTGATTCCTTCCCGGAGCTTTTTGATCATGCCAGAGTACATTGACTTCAGCATTTTCAGTTACTCGGTTGAAATCGCAATCCTCGGTAGCGTGAGTACCTGTACATATACCACAAGTAATAGCAGAAGTATTAACAGAAGCTGCTTGAGTATTAACAGGAGAAACCTGGAATTCAGAAAATTGCTTTGTTAGAGCATCTAGTTGTTGTTGTTGTTTCTTGTTAGACTGTAGAATCTGTTCATTTTGGGCTAAGATGACATCGTATCCCTCTAACTTCATGATTCCTGCTCTCTTATGTGATACTGGAGCATTGTCAAACTCTTGTGATGCAAGAGATTCTAACAACTCCAAGGCTTCTTCTGGAGTTTTTGTCTTCAGTGATCCTCCAGCTGCAGCATTTACCAGAGTTCTGGTACTTGGTGTCATTCCTTGGAAGAAAATTTGTGCTTTCTCCCAAGCTTCAATACCGTGTTGTGGACATTTCCTAAGCAGTCCTTTGAATCTTTCCCAACCGTCATATAAAGTTTCACTTTCTTTTTGTTCAAAAGAAGTGATTTCAGCCTTGAGTCGTGCCATTTTTGAAGCTGAAAAGAACCGGGCTAAGAACTTTGTAGCTAGATCATCCCAAGTAGTGATGCTTCCTTGAGGAAGTGATTGTAGCCATGATCTTCCATCCTCTTTGAGTGAGCATGGAAAGAGTCTAAGTAAGATAGCATCACGGGATACTCCGTTCATCTTCAAAGTATCACAATATAATAAGAAGTTCTCAAGATGAGTATAAGGATCTTCCATGCTTCCTCCAGCGAATTGATCTTTTTGGATCAGCTGTAATAATGCTGGTTTGAGCTCAAAGTTGTTAGCGTCCACATTTGGCCTAACAATGCTTGCTGTCTGTG
Source organism: Gastrolobium villosum (assembly GCA_032173675.1). Lineage (NCBI taxonomy): Eukaryota > Viridiplantae > Streptophyta > Magnoliopsida > Fabales > Fabaceae > Gastrolobium > Gastrolobium villosum. The sequence goes on from JAVKPL010002513.1 coordinate 4,067, forward strand.
GGACTCGAGCAGGAGTCATGTAATCTCCTAATGTACGTGGTTGTGGAATTTCATTTTCCGCCATTGCTTCCTCTCTTGGTTGTGTAGAGCTTGAAGCTTCTTTTTCTTGTTGTTTTCTTACTTTGGTACGTTTCCTATTCCTTCTTGCTGTCTTCTCTATTTCTGGATCGAATTGCAAGGAATCGGTGTCAATGGTACCTCGCATAAACCAGAAAAGAGACTACGAAAAAGAAAATAAGAACTCAATAACAGAATTTAAAAATTCAGAAAATAAGGTTCAATCTAAAGAATTAATAGTTACTATCAATGTTGAAGTATTAATCCCCGGCAACGGCGCCAAAAACTTGTTGCTACTTTCGGCAAGTGCACCGATCGTACAAGTAATAAAGTGAATAAGTAAGATATCGTTCCCACGAGGATTAAACTCAAGCACCGATTCGCTATCGTTAATTTAGTTGAACTAATAAAAAGGAAGTAACGTAGTTTGTGTGTTGAAGAGTTGATAACATGTAATTAAAGTTCTGAATATAAAGTGAATAACGAAAAATAAATGATGAAATTAACTAAGAAAATAAACGTAGTCAGGGTTCTGACTTCTCCTAATCTCCTCAATACGTTATGAATCAACTTGTTAAGAACCTGCTCTTAATGTATTGCCAATCGAACCTATCTAAGTTACTTAGGGCTCAATTCCTTGTTACCCTAACCTATGTAAACTTGGAAGAACTCTAGTTCCCCGATTATTCCCCAAGAAGACATGCATTAAAATTAAGGATCATAGGATTGCATAACTACCTTGTGTCTATTCCTATTCCTATTCCTAGACTACAAGGGTTATGATAAATTCATCGGATAGAGGTTCATGCACCAACATTCCTGTTGCCATACAATTCCCAAGGATCATTCCATAAGGAGCAAACTCATAGAAAGCAATGAACACAGATGAATTTATTCAAATATAAAAAGAGAAGAATTCATAACAATCAATTCATAACATAATGATTTAATTAGGTTCCATCATCCCTAACTACAGAGAAACTAGCCAGACATGGTGAAATCAAACATAAAAATAACTATAAAAGCTTCCCCAAACTCCATTGGTGATTGGTGAATCTTTAACAGTTCCAGTGATGCACTGACTCCGATCTGTCTTCGCCGCTTCCAAGCATGTATCCGAGACTCCAAGGATCTCCAAGTGTTTTTCAGTGTGAAGTAGTGTGTAACTCTGAACCTTAGGTGCCTTTTTAAAGGTGTAGAACTCGCACCTTTTTCAGAATATGCCAATCTGGAACAAACTATATTCGTTGGGCGCTTAAGCCCCCGTTGGGCGCTTAAGCCGCCTAAGGCAGTAGGCTTTTCTTCAAGTTGCGCGCTTAAGCGCGCTGTAGGGCGCTTAAGCGCGCTCTTCGTGCTGGAAATTCTTGTTTGTGGCGCGCTTAAGCGCGCTGGAGGGCGCTTAAGCGCACAGAGGCAGAGGCTGGATACGTTTCTAGGGCGCTTAAGCGCGCTGGAGGGCGCTTAAGCGCGCAGAGGCAGGAGCTGAATGTGCTTTCTGGGGGCTTAAGCCTCCATTGGGGGCTTAAGCTCCCTTTTCCAACAACCTGATAAGATGAAATCTTCTTTGTTTTGATCTTTATTTCCTTGGTTGTTGCCTTCATCTTTATCCAATCTTCCTTTGAATCTTCTTTTTCCAACAAAACCTTTTAAAATATCAAGAATTTGATTTAATTAGTTGAATTTCAACTAATGATCATAATTACCAAATTAACCTTAGTTTCAACTTGTTTAACTGAATAATTCACATTACTTTAGTCTATAAAACAAGATAAACTGGAGGTTTATCATGTAACAACTATTTTACGCGAAGTGTCAAAATGACTGAACCACGTTCACTTATGTAAAAGCCATGTTTTGGGTTGGCTGGCATTGTTGCTTGTCCAACTTCAAAGTAAGGATATAATTAGAGCGAATGAGAACTTTATGGAGCGTGTGATACTTTATTGGAAAGGTAATTGAGTCTAGAATAACATACTAAAATATGAGAGGCTTGTAACAACTATTTTACGCACAGTGTCCAAATGACTAAACCATGTTCATTTATGTAAAAGCCCTATTTTGGGTTGGTTGGCAGTGTTGCTTGTCCAACTTCAAAGTAAGAATTTAACCGGAGCGAATAAGAACTTTATGGAGCGTGTGACACTTTGTTGGAAAGGTAATTGAATCTAGAATCACATACTAAAATATGAGAGAACTGTGACAACTATTTTATGCGAAGTGTCAAAATGACTGAACCACGTTCACTTATGTAAAAGCTCTGTTTTGGGTTGCTGGTAGTGTTGCTTGTCTAACTTCAAACGGTGATAACCAGAGCGAATGAGAACTTTATGGAGCGTGTGATACCTTGTTGGAAAGGTAATTGAGTCTAGAATCACATACTAAAATATGAGAGACTTGTGACAACTATTTTAGGCGAAGTGTCAAAATGACTGAACCACATTCACTTATGTAAAAGCCATGTTTTGGGTTGGCTGGCAGTGTTGCTTGTCCAACTTCAAACGGTGATAACCGGAGTGAATGAGAACTTTATGGAGCGTGTGATACCTTGTTGGAAAGATAATTGAGTCTAGAATATCATACTAAATTTGTGATACATATCCTCCTTGTCGTGATAAACAAGTCACCATTGATAAAATATGACATATGAATTTGTATTCTTGTAGTTGTATATGTTGGCCTCTTTCGCAATCATCTAATCCTTACACAATCAGCTATTACGTTTTGTATATAGCTCATCAAACTTGTCTTTGAGATTAACACATTCCATAGCTTGGTTAAATTGAGCTAAATGATTGTTAAATCAGCATAATGTCAAAGAAATATCAAACACTTCATTAGGTAGTAGCATAATGTGTCCTGATCATTGTTGTCAAAAACTAGTATAAAAACATAAAAACTTAAGTTTTCATGTTTTTACTAAAGTGATACGTATTAAAATAAAAAACTTAAACCAAAAAACTGAACTGGGTCAACTTTTAACCCATGACCTAGTCTTATTTTTATTTTTATAATAAAATAAAAAACCCTATTTTCATTTCCCCAAATCAAATGCACAATATCTTCTTCTAGTTATTTGAAGTAAAAAAAACCCTCGCGTGAGGCCGCTGTATTTCCATTTAGGAATTGTTAAACTTTATTCTTTTGATTTTTTGGAACTTGGTTATAAGAGTCATTAAACTTTTTTTGTGTTTTTGGACTTATGTCATTGATAACGAACAAATCGTATTTTGTTTTTATTTTTTACGGTATACATTTTCAGTAATTATTATATTTGTAATATTTTAGCCATATTCATTATTTTATTTGGCCGCGTTTTGTTAGAGAGTGATAATATTGATTTAAATACAATTATTATTATATTTAATATGAATTAAAGAAGGCCAATTAAATGATATTTAAAAAATAATAATAGTTGACCATCACACCCTTATTTCAATTTTCAGGTATTTAAGGGACATTAATATGATTGCAGAAGATACCAGATTTGAGCCTTCTTTTATGCCTTTAACAATTCAAACATTGTATCAGGGACCTACGACGTGATCTGTGTCAAGGAATATCTAATCTAATATATTTAATTAATTAGAAAAGTCTCAAGTCTTAAAAAAATCACATTTAGAAAACAAGTCATAATCTTTTGATAGTATAATATAGGTTAAACTAGATTTATAATTTATCTTCTATCAAGATAATTGGGCAGACCAAACTTAAAATATTTTACATTAGCCTAATTAATTTAACCCAACTCATTTTTTTGGCTTGTAGGAGGGATTCCAAAAGCTCCAGGAAGAGACACAAACACAGGTGACAGACGATGGAACCGCCTCCTCTCAGGTTGATAGCAATGAACTCTTCATTAAGGCGACTGAGCCATTTAATAAAAAGGGAAGAATTTTTGGCCTGGGAGCATCTGCTAGCAGCTTGAAGAGTACCAAGCGCCCCTCTAAACAACTTCGAAGTGTTTCTGAAGGTAAAGGCATTTATATTTAATTGTTTCAAAATTTCACTCCTTAGTCCATTTAAATTAAGCACAAAATAATTGACCTAAGCATATGTTCTTATTATTACAGATGAGTTTGCCAGAATGCGAGCAATGACTGCTAAATTGCAGGCAGAATTACAGCAGCAAAAGGAGCAAAGGGAAAAAACGGACGTCGAGCTAAGGCAAGAAAGGGATAAAATGGACAACGAGCTAAGACAACAAAAGGATAAACACAAAAAAGATGGATAATCTGTTGCAGAAATTACTGAACAAAATGGAGAAGAAAAAAGAGAAGAAGAAGCATAAAAAGATGATGACAAAGAATAAGACTGTAGACTCCTCATCCTCATCCCTATCTCACACCCATACCTCATGATGTATTTAAAACTTTTATTTATGACTACCTTTATTGATACATTTTTTTAATTGTATGAGATTATAATGTTAGTTTGTATGAGATTATAATTTGTTAGTTATTTCGTTTCAATGAGACATATAAGTATTTTTGTTATGGTTGTACTGTTTACAGGTTTGAAAATAAATTAATTTCAATATTTTTTTTTAATTTTTTTTATTTTGCGACGGAAATTCATGGATATTCCATCGCAATTTAAATATTTTTTTTAAATTTTTACAATTATGCGACGGAAATTCATGGAAAATCCATCGCAATTTCTGTAGATTATTGTGACGTTATTCACATTCCAATGCAAAATTTGCGATGGTATTTTTCACTATTCCATCACAAATTTGGGACGGTTTTTGTATTAGACATTGTATATTTGTTGACCGAATTTTGCGGCGATATTATAATACATTTCTGTCATAAATTCTTACTTGAGATGCGATTTTCATTACATCCAAATTTTGTGATGAGATTTTCAAAAATTCCATCGCAAGTTTGCGACGGTGTTGTAATATATTTCCATCGCAAACTTTGCGATGGGTTCTTTCCCAATTTACTTTGTGACGGATAATTTTGCGATGAGAATTTCGTTGCAATTTGCGACGGTATTCTCAGTATTCATGTCAGCATTTTGCGATGGAAAATAAGTGTTTTGTGACGGGTTTTTTTGGTTGCAATTTGCGATGGAATTTATAACAAGAAAATTTCGTCGCAAAATTCGTTTGCGATGAGGTTTTTATCGACGGCTTTTTTCAATCGCAAATGGTGTTTGCAATCGAATTTGCCAGTTTTGCGACAGAAAATGCTCGTCGCAAAAAGGCTATTCTCGAGTAGTGTTTCAAATCAAATCTTGTTACAAATCCACAATTTATTGTCGAACTTAAGTCGAAGTAGTGAACAAGTGATTGAGTTATAATCCTCATGAGAACGATTCTGTACTCAGTACGTTATATTACTTGTACGACCAATGTACTTGCCGCAATCGTAACAAACTTCAACCCGATATATCATCCCATAAAAATATCAAAGATCCTGTACCTCGAACTCAGATTACATTTGGACCAAACATATGATTAGTCCTCATTTGTATTAGTCGGATCATGACGCAACGTTGAATACTTAGAAGAACTCGCACTACAAGAAAACCGGGATACAGTGGCGGTAGCTTAGTGGCTGTTTGAAAAATCGACCCTAGTCTCGCAAATTATAGCACCCTGAATTTTTATAACTTCTTTTCCCCCTCTTAGGACGCTAAGTATTTCCATTGCACTAAACATACGACAAATTTTTTATTAAGCTCTAAATCTCGAACGCTAACACACATAGCAATTTGTAAGATAAGGTCATATTTACCTCGATCTACTTTTTTTAGATCAGATCTCACTCTCTTTCTCTCAACCTTAAAGATACCTAGCTTTCTCTCTCTAGAATTCGTCAATGGTGGCATCTGCCTAGCAACAACAATGGCAACGGTAGACTCTCATCCCTATCAATCTCCACACGTTCTCAGCTGTCATCATATTCTATTTCTAGGTACTTTATATCCACCCTTTAGAGAGGGCAACACCTTAAAGTTAATTTTCTGTATAATTTTTTAACTCTCAGATTAAGGCTTTTGCAGTAGTCTCTCAAATGTAAAAAATGTGAAAAAATGTTCTGCTGTATGAAGTTCTTTGCTCTTTATGTATGTGGTATGTGTCTGTAGGTTTGCGACACAGTCAGGTGTTCATCTTTTTTGATTTGTTTGTCACTAGTTTACCAAATATGGCATACCGTGGATTTACCCAAAATTGCTTTGGGATTTGTATAATTGATGTAGTTTAGATTTTAGAATTTGTGGCAAAAATTGCAAAAAAAGGTTCTTTGATTTTTTGCTTGCGTTCAATGGCCTAGTGTATATTGTTGGAAGGTGATCCTGGGATTTTAAATATTTTTATTTGTCTTTGCATCTTATTTCTTGATAGGGAAGGTTTTTTTTGTTTTGTCTTATATTTTGAGTATGCTTGTGAGATTTTTGAGAGGCTTCTTTATTAGTTACACAGAGGGATTGAACAACACTTTTATGCTTAGCTTAGATTTTTTTTTTGGAATAAAATTTTGGGATGAAATATTAGTCATTTTTTTGTGTTCGTCATTATTCTTTTATTTTCTACTAAAAACTTCCTTTTATTAGGTTTTTTAAAAAGACTTTGTTTTTAGATGAGGTATTGGCATGAAATGCTATCTATTACGTGCAAGTGTCAATTATCTGCTTGCGGTTTCACAATTCTGTTAAATGCCACTTTGATTTTTTGTTTTTTGTTTTGGTCGATTCTTACCCATTATGAATTTTCAAATAGAAGCAAGAAGAAAAAGAGTGGCCAACGTGCTATTGGAGGGGATAAGAGTGGAAGAGGGCTCCGCCAATTTAGTATGAAAGGTCTTTAATCTATCCCAATTTGACCAGTTTGTTCTTTAAATAATAAGGTTTACTGACCTTTTCTAGTTATTAACTTTTGCTTTTCAAAGTTGCACTTAGTGTGTTTGCCGAATATAAGAAGCTAAATCCAATATTTGCATAAGTGATTTTTAGATGATGCTGCTCCCCATATTGACATTATTTTTGTTGGGGTCATTCTGATACTTTTCTTACTGATATTGTTTCTCATTTATTGTTGGTTGTGTCCAGTGTGTGAGAAGGTGGAAAGCATGGGAAGAACAACTTATAATGAGGTTAGGAAGTTATTCTAAGTCAGTTTTTGCTAAACTAAAATGAAACTTACCTTGGCTTCAGTTTTATATAACAAAGTATATGCACATAAGTATGAATATATATCATATAACATTCGTGTTTTTCAATTAATTTCTTAGTATATTTTTTGTCAGTTTTTGAAGAACATCACTTTTTTTAAAAAGAAAAATCTGCGCTTAGAATTTCCTTAGTTTATATTCATCTTGCTTTATTCTTCTTATTTTCTTGTTTATGAAGCATGGCCATGATCTATATGAGTTACAGTCTAACAACTACTCTAACACAGTCTTTGACTTGTTACATTCCTATAAGATATTTTCATTTAAAATTCTTCTAGAATTTGTGGTACTTATATTATAGGTAGCAGTTGAACTTGTGGCTGAATTTGCTGATCCAAGCAATAGTGTTTCTTCCCCTGATAAGGTTTGCTCTTCTTTATATAAATAATTTAAATTCTATCTGCTACTGGCATATTGAAGCTGTAAGATAAATAGTGGGGACTTATGTTTTTTGGGGTTAAAATTTGACAGCAACAATATGATGAGAAAAACATTTGTCGAAGGGTCTATGATGCTTTGAATGTTCTCATGGCAATGGATATTATTTCTAAGGATAAAAAAGAAATACAATGGAAGGGTCTTCCTCGTACTAGTCTGAATGATATAGAAGAACTAAAGGTTTGCAAACTGCCTTGAGTTGTGATTTCCCCCCCCCCCCAAGTGGCTTATTCTTTCCCTACAGTTATTGTTTTCAGCTTATCCAAAAATACAGTGAAGGATCATTTTAACTAGTATATTGATGACAGATGGAGCGTCTTGGGCTGAGGAATAGAATTGAAAAGAAAGCAGCCTATTTGCAAGAACTGGAGGAACAAGTAAGGATCACTGGTTCTAGTGGATTTAATCTGGGAATGAATTCTTGGACCTGGTTTGCAAGCCCAAGGAATTTTATTGTTTTTCTATTTGAAATTTGTACTTGGTTATAAGAAGGCCCTGACAAATGATTTTTGTTACATAATGATTTGTTTATGTTTGCTAACTTATTGTATTATTTTATCAAGTACATAGGTCTTCAGAACCTTATACAACAAAATTAACAATTATATAGCTCAGGAAATGTTCCCAATGGAGTATATTTGCCTTTTATTCTGGTGCAGGTACACTATCATCTCATTATATCCTATTTTTGGTTTAGTTTGTCCACTAGAAATTGATTCTCAATTTTGCCTTTTGATCTTCAATGTGTACTGTAATTCTTATATTTAATCAGTCCCAAGTTCATAGTCGCTAGTCAGCATTTAGTAATTAGTTGGCTTGAAATATAGATTACAATATATTATTACGAGATGAGACCTCACTTCAGCTTCTTATGTAAATTCAGTAGAAATATTTTTTCAGCTTGTGAACATTTGTTAGAATTTGTTAACTGAATTGCTATAGTAATTATATAGTATATTGCAGAGGGATATTATCCGTTTAAACCGTTGAGTTCACTTTACTCAGGTAATGTTGGGCACTTTACTTAAACAGATTTTAGAAACTCTTTGTATCTTTTTGTTATAAATGAAGACAAATCATTGAAAAAGAAGAAGAAAGAATCATATTCCAGAAAATTACATGGGAGATGAACACCCATTTAATTAAAAGCAAGCTCTTTTGATGATATAAATTTTATTGCACTTTTTATTTATTTATTAATGTGTTCATTTTATTTCTGCTTTGCTCTTTAATTTTATTGTTGAAAGATGGAAGTGAGGGTAGCATATAATGTGTTAAAACTAACACTATTGCAGAAGACACGAAATGAAGCGAAAAGCTCCTTGGATTCGTTGTCTATTTGTTGAGTGTTACCTTTAGCCACATCCTCTGCATTCATAATCATACAAGTCAGTAATGTGTACATACATGGTTGTGTGCTACAAAGTGCTTATTCTGATTAAAAAGGGCCAAAGAAAATAACATGAACTACAAATGCTTGTATGCATATATATATTTGCTTATATTGGAAAGAGAAAAAAAATGTTTGAAATAGGCTTTTAATCATTCAAATTCAAGCAATCAATATAGGCATATAGAGCAAATTAAGATAGCTAGAGTTTTGATAATTACTTGGTGTAGGAATGGAAGAAGCTTTTTGTCTAAAATGGATTAATAAGAGATATTGGTCTTAAGGAAGAAGATTGTTAACTGCCCATTTGACTGCAAATTAGCTTGTTTTGTTATTTGATGAAGCTCAACAAAGAAAAGAGATCTTTTTTTTTTCCTTTAAATTATTTTGTTTTAAGAAAAATAATTTGTGGCAACATACAAAAGAGCTTATATAATGAAAGCTCAATTTTCAGGTGTGTACTGTTTTATATGTTTTAATTTTGCATCAAGAAAATTTATCATTGGTAATGGAATACTTTCTTTTTGTGATTCATTCCCTACTTGGAATGCTGTTATGGGAATGAGACGTCTGGAAAATTATTTATAAATCACAACCTGTTAATGAAAGGTCGTTAACTTCTTAACTTGGCCTTTTGGCATATCTAACCTTCTATCTTAATGAAAGGCTGCGTGTTACTGTTTAAATCACAAAATTCTATAATTTGCCAAGGGATATTCTAAATTGTTAACTTTAGATCAACTCTAAATTTACATAGAGCCAGACTTGAGAAAGCTGGTGGGGAATGCCTCACCTTTGATCAACTCACTCTTAGAGCTCTCCTGGGTCAGAACACGGTGTGGAATTTAATGTCACTCTTGTATGTTTACTTAACTTGAGTTATGGTCAGAACACGGTTAGATCTCTTTATATTCCATATTTGATGCTATGGGTATTTTTTAAAAACATCCTGTCAAATACAGAAAACTGTATAAAAGGAGTCAGAGCATTATGTCGTGTCTTAAAAAGTTAGTTCTAATTATGAGAAAAAATAAGATGGTGATTCTTTTTAACCTTACTAGCTGTCATTGAGCATGGCATAATATTTTAGATTACATAGCTGTAGATGGAGATCACACTTCCAATCATAAGGTTGTAAATTATAAGGAAAAAGAAGACTTAGTGATTAAAATTAAAAATACCATATCTAGTCTAGTGTGGACTTAAGGAATAATGCGAGTTTCTTGCTAATTAAAAAGTTTTATTTTTTTTAGCTTCAGTTGATAATTATTACAGAATACATAAGTGAGTAAATTAATGTAATTTTTTTTTCATGAACCAGTGTTTATTTATTTGTGTGATATCTTACTTATCCAATTTACTTATCCAATTAAAGTTTCATTAGTAGGCGATAAAGTCTTTTGGCATATCATTTTAAAATCTTCCACAAACATGATTTCTTTTGCTTAACTTGTCATCATATTTAGTAGAGAAAGGATTAAATGGCTCCATTCTTTTTTCAGTGGCTGGGTTTTGAGAAAGGTATGTCTAAACTGGTGTACATTATGTAATAATTCAAGACAGATAGCAATTAGTACCTTGGACGAGAAGATTTTGCTAACACATTATATTTAATTAAGTCATTGCATTTAGATTGATAAAATTGCTTTCTTTGATGAGTCAAAGTGATGATATGAATACAACGTACATTCCACGTCAACATAGTTTTGATGATAACAAAGAGAAATGATCAAGATCGAAGCAACATCCAAAAAGAAACTCAAATGTGAAAGCTATGCAAGCACCAAGTCTCACGCATCAGTCCAAGTCCATAATCTCAATTGGTATATCTACTTAGGACTTAGGAACAATGTGTAAAGATGTATATCTACTCAGCATTGCATGAGCTCAAGGTCATGCATCACTTACATATTTCAAAAGCATGCATCCTTAAACAAATGTAAAAACAAATAGCTTGATTTGTCCAAAATTGATTTGAAAAGGATACCTACATGATTTAAACGCTTCAAGACTTTTTTCATAATCAACTTCATGCATTACAAGTCACTAAAACCTTTTGAAGTAAGAAGTAACTTACCTTTCGGACAAAAAGGATGCTGTCATGAAATATCCGGATATCTCACTTTGAATATCCGGATATCAGTATCCGGATATCTCAGTCTTGAATATCCGGATATCAGTATCCGGATATCTCACAATGAATATCCGGATATCTGTATCCGGATACAATATCCGGATATCTGACTTTCAATATCCGGATATGAGCCCGATGAATATCCGGATATGTACGGATTACGACGGCTATAAACGGCTAGAAATGGCTAGTTTTTGGTTGAGATGTCAATATAAATACCCACATCACTCATGGTGAATAGTGCACGACCCTAGGGTATTTATTGAAGCTTTATTACACTTGCTAGCCTTTCTTTAGCTCATTAATTACTCATTTGATCATTTGCATACACTTGAGCTCATCCTTGCTTTGAAGCTATACATCTCTTAGTTCTTCAATTTGTTCAATCTGTACTTTAAGAGTACTTAGCTACTTTAAACAACCTCAATCCTACTTCTTGATTTGAGAGGGGAGTGAACCCCATACTTGATAGGTTACCAAATTTCCTAAGTAAATTTGGAGTGAAAAATTGTAAGGCATCAAGAGCCCGAAGTCTTGAAAGGTTGTAGAGGTTTGTCAAGCACCCTCAAGCTTGATAGTTAGTGAAAGAATTAATCGAGCGGCTTCAGTCTGGACGTAGGTCACAGTGGTGGTGACCGAACCAGGATACATCTAGTTTGCAATTTCTCTAACCTTATCTCTTTACTTTATTATTGAAATTGCTTCTTTAGAACATTTTTATTCACTTGCTTGCTTACTTTGTTAATCTCTTCACTTATACTTCTCACTATTAAATCACCTTATTGAAGAAATAGTCTTTTAAATATCAAAGGAGGCACTTTGCGAAAAGATTTTGTAAAACTCAATTCACCCCCCTCTTGAGTATTGAAGCCACTTGTCCAACAAGTGGTATCAGAGCTTGAACTCTTGTGTAAAGAGCTTAACCGCTTCAAGAGAAGGGATAGCTTCTTTAAACCATGATATGCCCCTTGAGGGATCTTCTAGTACTAGACCTCCATTTTTCAATGGCGTCGATTATTCTTATTGGAAGAGTCGAATGAAAATATTTCTTCAATCTAATGATTTAAGAGTATGGAGTATAGTTGAAAAAGGGTATACACTACCTACTAAGAAAAATGAGAAAAATGAAGATGTTCCTAAAGATATAGATGATTAAAGTGATGATGAAATTAAGAAAGGAAATTGGAATGCTAGAGCTCAAAATTTGATCACAAATGCCTTAGGTCGTGATGAATACTTTCGTGTCTCAAACTGTAAGAATGCTAAGGAAATGTGGGATATTCTTCAAATAACCCATGAAGGAACTAGTGATGTTAAATTCACAAAATTAAACGCACTCACTAGAGAATTTGAAATGTTTGAGATTCATGAAAATGAAAGCATTCAAAGTATGCAAAGAAGGTTCACACACCTTATCACTCATTTAAATGCTTTAGATAAATCTTTTATTAACCTTGAGTTGATTTCTAAGGTAATGAGAAGTGTGCACAACAGAGAATGGCAACCCAAGTTGACGGCCATTACGGAATCAAAAGATCTGAAAACCATGGATCTTGCAACCTTGTTCGGCAAGCTTCAAGAGTATGAAATGGAGCTAACCAGAATAAGCTTAAATGAACAAGCAATCAAAAAAAGTAAGGGAATTGCCTTGAAAGCCTCAACACCAAGCAAAGAAAAGGATGAGGAAAAAGAAGATGACAATTCCGAAAATGGTCTTGATGAAGATGAAATGAGTCTCTTCGTAAAAAAGTATGAAAAATTCTTTAAGAAGAATTTCACAAAGAAATCATCATTTCCTCCTAGGAGAAGATCTAAAGATGAAGGATCCTCCCAACTCACCGTCACTTGCTTTGAATGTGGAAAAGTCGGTCACTACAAATCGGATTGTCCAAATGCTCAAAAGAAAGACAAAAATGAAAAGAAGCAAGGCAAGGATATAAGGAGCTTCAAGAAGGCTTATCTTGCTTGGGATGACGAATCTAGTTCCTCCGATGATGACTCCAAGGAAGAAGCAAACCTATGCTTCATGCAAGATGGAAGGCCATCGGAGAAATCACGTAAAGAAACCCAACATATATGTTTAATGGCAAATGAGGACAAAAATGAATCCGAAACCGAGGTAAACTCTTCTTGCTCTACTATTTCCCCCTCATATGATGAGTTGTCTGACATGTTTGAAGAAATGCATAATGAAACTCTAAAACATGTTAAAAATCTTAGAGCATCAAGAAAAACTATTAGTTGTTTGGAAAAACAAGTTGCATCTTTAGAAAATGAGATTAAAGAATTAAAGGATGAAAATGAAACTCTCAAATTACTTGATGCTAGCATTGGTTGCATCAAATGCCTATCTTCAAATGATCATGCATCTTCATCATCGTGTACATCATGCAAAGATCTAAGTAATGAAATTGATGATTTAAATGGAATTCTAAGCAAATTCACATGTGGAAGAGATAACTTAAATGTATTACTTGATAAACAAAGATGCATGTTTAAAAAATCCGGTTTAGGCTTTGACACTAGCACACAAGAAAAATCATATAAAAACTTTTTCATTTCTCCATCCTACATGACAAGTAGTCCATTCATTAAATGCTTTCATTGTGGTGGAAAAGGTCATAGTGCTTCCACTTGTAAAGTTAGAAGAAATGGTATTAAAGGGCAAAAGAAAGTATGGGTTCCTAAGGGAACTAAGCCCAAGACTAACACACAAGGACCCAACACGATGTGGGTACCAAAGATTAAATCTTGACTTTGTGATGTAGGTTTGTTTGAAAGCTAAGAGCTCCAAGTGGTACTTGGATAGTGGGTGCTCAAGTCACATGACGGGAGATGTAACTAAATAGGCAAAAAGAAAAGGAAGCAAACGATGAAGAAACACCTAGTCAACAAACCAATGATGGAAACAACCTTCCGCAAGATTGGAGAGTAGCAAGAGGACACCCCATTGATGTGGTAATTGGTGATATATCTAAAGGGGTAACTACTAGAAACTCAATAAGAAATATTTGTAATAATTTAGCTTTTGTTTCTCAAATTGAACCTAAGACCATAAATGAAGCAATTATTGATGAACATTGGTTCTTGGCAATGCAAGAAGAACTAAATCAATTTGAAAGGAATCAAGTTTGGGAACTTGTGCCAAAACCAAATGATCATCCAATAATTGGAACCAAATGGGTCTTTAGGAACAAGCTTGATGAAAATGGCATAATAACTAGAAACAAAGCTAGACTTGTT
>JAVKPL010002514.1:0-18534 GCA_032173675.1 Gastrolobium villosum
GAGGAGGAGGAGATGTTGGCTGAAACTTGCTAAAGCGTAGGGAGAGTCCCTCTTGTGCGCACATCTTAAGGAAAGGTGAGGAGGTTGCAATGATGGAGCATCATGAAAATTCTGGTTGCTGTAGAGTTGGACTGCACAATAGGTTTGAACAAGCAAGAGTTTGCTTCTAATATACACAATGCACAAGCAAAGAGGTGAGGGAAAGGTTCAGATCTGAATGAGTGCTAACAAGTCAGAATTTTAAACACCAACAAGCAAGCTAGGCGCACAAGATGGAGTGGCAAGACAGCTTTGTGGGAGGTGCAGTCTTTGTGCGCATGTGATGAGGGAGATGCAGCCCCAAAGTCCTTCTTTGGTTGCAGCAAGGACAGTTCATGATGGACTAAGTCCACAAGCAAGACAGCTTTGTGGCAGCCAGCCCAAAATCATGCTAAATGCATTGATGCAGTCCTTGTGCGCAAATGATGCGCAGAAATGAGAAGTGAAATACATGCAGCCCAAAATCCTTCTTTGGCTGCATGTGCCTACACACACAAAGAAGTCCAATAGTGACAAGTCCACACACACTAGCCCACTTCCAAAGTCCAATAAACACTAAAGCCTTCTAACACACACTCAAATTACTCATATGATTTTAATAAATTTCACATGATGGACTGCCAAGGATAAAGATCAAACAATTCGCAAGCCATCAAACCTACACCATAAATCCGAATTCTACACATACATATAGTACTTATAACTAGATTTCTTCCTGCGTCAGCGCAAAAATCATCACCCTTGTTCAAGCTTTTACGTAAACAAACGAATTTCAAATGGACTCCAGAATGTGAGGCAGGGTTCTTGGCCATCAAAGAGCATCTGGCCAACCCACCTGTCTTGGTTAGGCCTTTGCCTAATGAACCCCTAGTTCTATACCTTTCCGTCAGTAATGAGGCCATAAGCGCTGGCCTCTTGCGAGAGGAAGCCCAGGAACAACAGCCCATATACTTTGTTAGCAAAGCACTATAAGGACCAGAACTGCGCTATTAACAGATTGAAAATGTTGCTTTCGCGTTGATCTTGACATCGCGGCGCTTGCGCCATTATTTCTAGGGGCACACAATCAAAGTTAGAACGAATCAACCCTTGTGACAAGTACTTAGACAACCTGACTTATCAGGCCGAATGATCTCATGGTCAATAGAGTTGTCAGAATACGACATCATCTATGAACCGCGACAGGCAATTAAAGCCCAAGTATTAGCAGACTTCCTGGTCGAAATGACACATTTACATGAGGGTGAAAACATCTTTGACTGGATTATTTACGTTGACGGATCTTCCAATATCAAAGGAAGTGGTGCAGGTGTAATCGTGGAAAGCCCTCAATGTATTACCGTGGAACACTCTATCCATTTTGGATTCAAAGCTTCTAACAACCAGGCTGAGTACGAAGTAGTCCTCACAGGACTCGCCATGGCCAAAGACTTGGGGGCAACAAATATAACCCTCAAGAGCTATTCACAGTTGGTAGTTGAACAGGTTCAACGAAGCTACCAGGCCAAAGAGGCATTAATGATAAGATATCTGGAAAAAGTAAGATTACTTATGGCAGAATTCCGAAACTTCAAAGTGGAACACATCCCCAGAGAACAAAATTCAAGAGCTGACATCTTACCCAAGTTAGCTAGCACAAAAGGACCAGGAAACAACAGAACGATGATCCAACAGAGTGTTCCTAATCCTAGCATCATAATTGCCGTAACAAAAAGACAAGCGCAACCATCCCAAAGCACGCAATCCATGGTTGAGGATGACTCTATGCCACTGGATGACAGAGAAACTTGGATGACACCAATCTGTAATTATCTGTTCAATGGAGAAACACCACAAGAAACGCACGCAGCTAAAAAGCTAGCGCGTAAAGCTTCTTTCTACACCATCATCAATAACCAGCTTTATAATTTTTTAATTTTTTTTATAAAATAAATCTTATCAAACGAATTTTTTTATTTTTTATTTCATAAACCAAAAAACTTCTTTTAAAAACAGTATTTAAACATGCCTTTATTTTTCTTTTGGTTTTTGAAGCTTAGGAAGAGAGAGTTTTGTTCATAGTAAAATGCATGCACGCCCGCACGGATGGACTAAATAACTTTGAAAAAAATCAGCGTGAACTTCGTAAAAAGGCTACAATAAAAGAGTTTGCACTTTTGCTAATAACTCACATAACAAGACTCTTTACTTTTAAAATAAAGAGTATCGCTCGCATATTCGTGTACTATAGAAGACTCTTGAGACTAAACCTTCAAGAGTATAGATCGATGATTCTGCTGGAATGATATAAATCTTATTACACTGCACTGTATAAGTGGATGTCATTATCATTTAGATTATTAGTGTTATGATAAACAAACTTTAGTTTGTTGGGAAAAGATTTATAGATTCAGCATTTTGTGTAGGAAGTTCAGGATCTGAACATAGAGAATTGAAGAATCTATGTGAGGAAGTATAGGCTAAAGACTGGGCTTTTGAGAGCATAGTAATGCAAGAAGTATAGGCTAAACCAGGCATTTGATTCTGGGTTCTAGTTATTTGTGATAATCCAAGTACAAATACATGTCTATTTCCTGAAGAGTTGTTTTTAATTGTATTAAGTTGTTATAGGTTTGATGCCACTGAGGTCAATGGGTCACCCTTATTTTTTAATTTACAAGTGGGCAGCAGAAAAATTCAGGCTTTTCATTCTGGGTTGTAGTTATTTGTGATAGAAATATTTTTAATATCCATTATATTTTTTGGCAGAGATATAAGATGACTAAATGAGTGGTTTCATCTATATTTGTTAATATAAACTATGTAAAATATTTGAAATGATTAATTGTTTACGAAAATGACACCTTTGTGTTGTAAATGTAGATAGGTTTCATCATTGTGTTCTATATCCCTATCTACGTTTGTGTTTGAAAACATTACAAAGATTAAGTGCTCATCTTTTATGTTTGTTAAACTTTAGCTGGTATGAGTTTGGGAGAAATCAAGGTTGTTTGCAGCAGATGCTAGCAGCTCCAAACCACCTTTTGTTATCGTGAGTTTCTTGTTGAACATATATATGTTGTTTTCTGATGCCATGTGAAACTGTATTTGCTCCAATTTTTCTACCTGAGAGTAAAAATCAATTATGTGTATACAATTAGACGATTTAGTGTAATTGGAGATTTACATGTGCATTATGGTGTGATAAGTAACCATTTGCTGAATAATAGGAGTGATCATTCCGAATTTCGGAGATCCTTCTGATGAAAAAATAAAATCTATTGGTCAATTTCTTGAAGTGCTTTGTCTTGTAGATTACCAAGTTTCTCAAAATTCAATAGTATTACATGAGGTGTTGAATGTTATCTTATTCAATACTATCTCATTTCTTGAAGTGCTTTTTTTCTTTCCTCATTTTTCTTAATTTATGAAGTAATAAACTTCCTCCTTGTTTCTAATTTTTTTAATTGAATCTTGTTTCATTTATCGCAGGTACTGCAATTGATCAAAGAATTGCTTACTTTCTTATGCTGGTGACGCTGGCAATTACATACATGTTCCATTGATATCAAATAGCTCGGAAATGCAACAAAACTATCACAACTTTTTTTTCCCCATTCTTCCTTTCCTTTTTTGGCATCTTATTATTGAGGAGTGGTTCAACATCACACAAGCTCATAAGTGTACAAATTTATTTAATTACCGAGATGATGTTAAAACTTATATTGTTCAGCATCCAAAAGAAAGAAAAAAAAAACGGAAGTTATTGATCCAAATGATGTATATATTTAGTTCTCACAAGCACCCGCAACTGAAAGTTTCAAAGCCGAAGAAGAATTCCAAGTAGGTGTTGCAACATCTAAGTTGATCCAAAAGATGCCTGCACGGATGGACCTTGAGACAGTGTTTGCAATATCTAAGTTCTTGGTCACAATCCCTGATGCTAGGCCATATCTGGTGTTGTTGGCTTTCTTAATTGATTCATTAATGGTCCTCTTGTACATATACCATACTTAATTCAACATTCACCTGTGAAATCACAAACTTTTTTTATGTTAAGATAGTGAAATAGAATATAAGATGGACATACTTAAACTTAGAAAGTGCCATCATAGGTCCAAATATTTCATCTTGTGCTATTAGCATGTCCACAAGGAAAGAAATTATTGAGTTTAATAATAGTGTTGTCCTTAATTTATAAAAGAATAGAAAAAATATAATATTTACTTCAATTTACTCGAAGCTAAATTCAAGCAGTAAATAAGCTCTCAATCAAGAAAGCATAACATCAGAAAAAAAAGAACTAAACTTTTATTATTCATAGAGAACAAGAAAGGAATACATTGGTATATTTGAACACCCAATGAGCTTCTCAAAATCTCTTTGAGCCTCCATGTTGTGCTCGAAACCAGCTGTGTCTTTCATCTCATCAAGTTGGAGTCGTGCTTGGAGTCGAAGATTGTCTCTCTCTCGTCTTTCCTCTTTTATTTGTCTCCAATTTGACAAAGTCTGCCTATTATTATTAACATCAATAGGAGCAACTAGTTTATGACTAGTTTTCAAAAATGAGTTATCAACACTTCGCTTTTCCTCGTGTTTAGTTTCCAACCTTATATTCTTGTAAACCTCGCTAGATGAAGCCCTTGAAGACTTTTTGGTATCAATTTCCTGCACAAAAATTAAATTCACAGTGTCAACACAAAAAAAAACACAAAAATAATATTAAACATAATAATGAAAAGGGTATAACTATAACCAACATACATATAATTTCTTCTCCGCAGCTTTGGGCCTCTTGTTGTTGGGCCTCTTGTTGTTGGGATGACCCAATATCACCTTATCAGAATTGACTTTATTCATCATCGCTGCCGAAGAAGAAGAACTACGGGTGGGTTTGTTAGCTTCTTTCAGATTACTAATTACTACTTTAGTAGCATTATTAACTGAAGAACCTTTCGATTTTTTCCTCAGATTACAAGGCAGATTCTGGTTCTTCACTGTGGGTTCTTGTTCTTCTTCTCGTTTACTAAAAATTGATTCTTTCGGATTAAGCTTCCGCTTCCGCTTCCCATCCTCATCCTCGCCGGAGCGTCGCGGCCGTTTGGTGCCCCTCACATTCACCGCATGCTTCTGGGTCGCTGTTGATTCTCCGGCGCCGTCAGCGTTCGTCATTCTCACGCGCTTCTGGGTTCCACACTTCAAGAAAGTGGAAGGGAAAGTGAAATTGTGAAGACGGTGGTTTGATCTCATCAAGGGATCACCCGCATCCACCAAAACCCTCAACGCCATCATTTACGACAAGAAAAACAAGAATTGCAGAATAGAAAAACAAGAATTGCAGAATAGAAAAATGGCAAAAACTAGTGTTGAGCGCGAAGGAGAGCTGAAAAGTTTCTCGGGAAAATTGGAGAGATCAAAGGTTATTGCTTTTGTGTGTTTGCTTTTGTGATTTGCAATGTGTGTTTGTGTGTTTGCTTTTGTTGTCGGAAAATTTTACCGTTGGAGTGAGCGGGAAACGAATCGAGGAGTCAGCTTATACAGTTGGAGATGTTTTAATTTTTTTTATTTATTTTTTTTTATTTTTTTTATCATTTGCTTCGAGGATGTTTGAGATTATGTTCTCTTTTGGTTTTCTTGAATTCTTTTTGGTTTGGTTAGTGAAATCTGTGGTTTGGAATTTTTGCAACTGGGTTGCTGAAATTTGGGAATATGAGGAGAAAGAAAAAAACAAAATTTGGTTAAATTGGGTTTTGTTTTGTTTGATTTGTTAAGCTTCTTCCGCAGTTCTTTTTGTTTTTCTTTACTTTCATAATCAGTTGCTAAAGATTAATTTTCCAGGAAAATAGTTTCTGAGAAGCATAAGATTTTTCTGCCTTTTGTTATTCCTTCTAGATATGTCGTTGGGAACTTTGGCTTCAATTTTTTTGTTTTTTTGTTTCCTGCATCTGAATTATTGCAAAAAAAATTTGTCTGATGCTAATAATTTAGTATTTGGTACTAATTATTTTCTCATTTGTCTGATTTTCAGGAATATGTGTACAACAGGTCAGGCTCCACTTTAGGTAAATTTCATCACAATGGTACTGTTTCATTTGTCACTGTGACTTGCTTAATCAAATTGTTGGTTTTTCCTTGAAAAATTTGTAAACATGAGAAATTAATATACTGACATAAAGTGTCTTGAACTATTCATTTATTACATAGTTAAGAGGGAGATAATGTAAAATTGTCCGTATCCACACCACAAAATTATATTATTCCATGTTGCTATGTGGAATTAATTTCAAAATAGGATTAACTCAGGCAGTTTCATGCCACCGATACTTTTTCAGTTTAATTTTTTCAAAGTGGGTGAACATAGTCTTAAAATTTTGTATTGTCTCTTGCAAGGGATTCAGTGGCCCATAACATATCACCTTTCCAAGGGATGATACCCGTTGAATAGTTTCTTGAATGTCAAAGGATGGAATGTCATCCAATATTGATTTGGAAAGTGGGAATATTTGATAAAAGAGGGAAAAATTAAATTTTTACGCAGAAGAAACAACCTTGCCCACCTTCAAACATGTTTAACCCATGAATCATGCAATAGACATGTTAGGATTTAAAGTAGATACCTTTGTTCGAATCATTATTCCTGATCAAATGTGTTCTTGATCAATTCTTCAGACTCAAGAGAAGAATAGAGATTGGGTAGTGCCTTTGGTTATTCCAAGAGAGAGATAGCCGCCACACTGATGTGTGTGTTGGTTAAGGTTTCAGTGGAGAAAATTAGAGATGAAGAAAAGAGCTATAAAACTAAGGAAGAAGAGGGGCTATATATAGATGTGGCGACTCATTAACCTAAGACTAGGTCAAATCAACGCCCTCATCAATGGTTTCCTTAATTTCAACCAATTAATTCAATTAATTGGTTTCCTTAATTTCAACCAATTAATTCAATTAATTTGTTTCCTTAATTTTATCCATTCAATGGTTCGATTCGGTTCAGAAATGGTTTGCTTCGGAACCGATTCAGGTCGATTCTATTTTGAATTTTTTTTTAAAAAAATTAAACCAATTCGGTTCGATTCGGAAACAGTTCGGTTCGGTTCAAAAACGAGTTCGGTTCAAAAATGACTGATTCTTGAACTCGTTTTAAAAACCGATTCGGTTCATGAATTGGTTCTTTAAAAACTGGTTCGGTTCATGAACTAATTTTTAAAAATTGATTATTTTAAGTGCAGTTCAGTTCTGTTCTGTTCATGGTTCGGCTAAGTTTTTTAGTTCTTTTGCACATTCTTAACCATGCCATGCATGCTTATTTCGTTTTGTACAAGTTTTGCTTTTGCTGTAGTAAATAACAAGTCAAAAGAAAAAATCCCAATCTTATTGGGCGATTTCCTTAATTTTATCCAATCAATCCAATTGATTGGTTTCCCCAATTTCAGCCAATTAATTCAATTAATTGGTTTTCTTAATTTTTTCCAATCAATCCAATTGATTGGTTTCCCAAATTTCAGCCAATTAATCTAATTATTTGGTTTCCTTAATCTAATTAATTTGTTTCCTTAATTTTATCCAATCAATCCAATTGATTGGTTTCCCAATTTTCGGCCAATTAATATAATTAATTGGTTTCCTTAATTTTATCTATAACACCTCATATATTTAAATGTGAATTTTTATATTATATTGTGAAATGAAAGTTGGTGGATTAGTGAAAATCCAAGGATTATGGCCAAAATGGGCAAAATGGGCAAAATGGTAATTTGCCAACCGTGTGTTCTGAGGCTTAAATATTGAGTTAGAGAATTCATATGACAAAAATAATACTGGAAATGGAATCAGGGCGGAAAATTGAGTGAATAGGCAAATTTGGGAAAAATTGATGAATAGTGATTGTTTAAGTGATAAATACTGAGGTGTGAGTGTACCGATAGGTGTGAAATTTTATCAATATTTTGGAGAAATAAAAATATGTCATGGACTGGAAAAATATGTAGATTAAGAATTTATGATCGGAAATTTTATCGGGGTTAAAGTTAGATCGCGTGTGGGACCCGTGTGACCGAAGTCACTTGGCCCCCACCTCTTTTTCTTCTTTCTTTCCTTCCTTTTCTTCTTCATTCTCGCGCGCCCCCTGTGTAGAAAGAACACAAACACCCTTCTCTTCTCCATTTCATCATTTTCTCTATTCTTCACCAAATCGCTTGATTTTGGTGTCGAAATCTATTGTAAACAACCTTCTAGATCCATTGGTAACACTTAGAAACCTTGAATCCATCTCTTGGCTGCGTTTTTTGGCAAAAATCAGATCCGACCCATAGTGTTCTTGGAGTTTCTTGGAGCTTTTGGTTTTCCCTTGGTTTAGTGAAGCCTTGGTGGTGATCATACAACACATTGTGAGTATATTTGTGGTATTTTTGTGATTGATTTCATAGATCTAGGAATTTATGCTCTAAACCTTTGATTTTAGATGTGTGATGATAGAGAGCCCAAATGGAAAAATGCTATTAGATGAAAAGGCCTTAGAATCATGCTTGTAAGCTAGAAATGCTATGATAATTTTTGGTGAAAAAGATAGGTTTTTAACTTAGGAAAATTTGAGGAATTTTCATGAAAAATGAGTTTTGGTGTAATTTGGATTTGATGATTGTTGTAGGGTGCCTCACACGGACGTGATTGTGAAAGGTTGATTGGAGCATACGTTTGGAACGGATTGGCTAAGTGTTGAGGTAAACCCTTGGAACTTGGGTTTAATCCCTAGTGTGCTCCACCACACGTAGTGGAAGGTTGTGGTTGGATTATGTGGTTATGACATGGTGTGATTGTGTGCTTGTATGCATATTGCTTGGATTTTTGTGAAAATTGTTTGGTCACTGGCCAGTTGACGTGTGTTGGGTTTGGACATCCGCTGGATCATTTCGATGGCGAAATACCAGTTGGAATGCCATGGGGTCGACTCATGGGAGCGGCACCAGGATGAGCCAAACGTGGGACATCCGCCGGATAGGTCTCTTGAGGAGTTCCGGTTGGGTTGGCCATGGAGTTTTCTCAACCATGGGAGAAGCTCTAGGATTGTCTCGGGAGTTATATGATGGAGTCCTCGAACATGAATCCATGCGTGGATGTTCTTGGGTGTCTCCAGTTGGATGGTGATATTGTATTGCTTGCATATTACATGATGTCATATTTATACATTTTAGTGAGCCATGGAGTGGAGAGAGCCTCTAGCTCCATTGGTTTACTGAGATATATCCGTATATCTCACCCCGTGTTTGGGGGACCACATTTCAGGTCACTATGAGGCGGGAGGAGCTTCAGGCAAGAAGCCCGTATAGTGGACATTGGATTGGCATGCGGTGCATTGGGATTGCATGACATTTTGGAGGAGGACTATGATTGCACATAGCATGACATTAGTATTTTGAGACTTAGGTCATGAACATATTGCATGATGTTATTTCCATGCTTTTTGTAGTGTTCATGATTGTATACTAAGTCTTGTTTATGGTTTATTGTTCATGACATGGATAACTGTATATTTTGAGTGAGCATGGGACTTGTCCATTGCCACATTCATTGCCTTTGAAGTCTTGGTATTCATGTTGTAAAAATGGTCCATATTTGTATGTAAATGGCCATTACTTTGAGGACTTTGTAAATGATGTATGTTTTAAGGAAATTGCATGATGGAAGGGCCTAGAGCCTACATTAGGATGTGTTTAAGTGTTGTGTGGAGTACCAAGGGGTTAGGGATGGATTACACAACCTTTCTTGGGCTTAAAATGCTGTAATCTGTCATTTTTGCTGCATAGTAATCGATTACCCAAGCATGGTAATCGATTACCATGCAACAGGGGACGAAAATTGGCTACTGTCTTCACTGGTAATCGATTACTGAGCTTTGGTAATCGAGTACCAAGTGAGGTAATCGATTACCCAAAGTTGGTAATCGATTACCAGAACAGAGGAGGTCAAAATTTGGCTACTGCCTCATTTTTGACAGGTGGTAATCGATTACCACCCACTGGTAATCGATTACCACAGTGTAATTTGCGAAAATTCAGGTTTTTCTAGACTAAAAGAAAGGGGCTAAACTTGATGGGTAGAACTCCAAATGATACGTGGTTTGAAACCATGCGTAGATAACGTAAAGGACTACAACTTGGTAAAATGTGAGAGTAAGATGGTGAGTTTAAATGAATTGAATAAAAAGGAGGATTAATGATGTTAGTAAAATGTATGATTCCGCAAATTGCATTTACAATTATAGTGTGGATTCAATTGATTACGGAAAATGTATTGATGTAAGAAAAGGAATATGATAAAACAAAAATTTGACCGTAATTTAATTAACCCAATCACTGTGATTGTAACTGCGCTTAATATCATAATCAATGTTAACAATACCGGTGTACAACGGGCTGTTACATTATCCAATCAACCTATTAAGCTTATGAAAAATTGATCAAGTTAAATTGCTCTCAATACTACTCTAATCCTAGACTTAAGGATTGCTCGAGCACAATTTATCGAGAAATTGCTCTTGGGAATAAAGTGATAACTTTAGAGCAAACAATTGGAATTAAGGAGCATTCAAACAATCAATAGATCTTAATTTTTTAGGACCATCAACCACACCGCCATGACCACAACCGTCACAAACCACTGTTATCATCGCTGCAACCATTGTTGTCACTTCCACCACCATGTCATCATCACCACCACCACCGTCACCATTACCACCACCACTACTGAAATTGCCGTCACCACCACCAAGCCACCGCCACCACTACTATCACTACACCACCGCCGCTGCCTCCCCCACCACCATGCCACAACCACTATCACCACACCATATGAAAAAGAAAGTTATGATAAGAAAAAAAATTATGCTTAAAAGGAAAGTTATTCGCAAGACTAAGTTTATGCAACTTTTTACAAGTGACGTTTTTAGGGAGCCTTTGCCCCTCATAAAATGCAGTCTGCTTAGCTTCCAACTCATTATGTGTTGTGAAAGGAAATACTGATTAGTAAAATAAAAATAAAAGATATAACTACTCAAGGTTAAGTATTGAAGCACAAAGCGATAATAGTTGTAAGAAAATTATATCTTGAAGGAGGGAATCTGGTGTCTGATTGACTGCATTCTGATTTTTTTTAATCTTAATATTATTTTGTAAAATAGTTATGGAAATATGTGTTTTTTGTATTTTTTTTAAAAATTAAAAGTCAAAATACAAAACAAAAAAAATTCAGATATATTCTCTAAATTTGATTCTAAAAACAAAAAATATTTATAATTTTTTAATTTCTTTTATAAAATAGATCTTATCAAACAAATATTTTTATTTTTTTGTTCCGGAAACCAAAAAAACTGCTTTTAAAAATAGTATTTAAACATGCCTTTATTTTTCTTTTGGTTTTTGAAGCTTAGGAAGAGAGAGTTTTGTTCATAGTAAAATGCATGCAAGCCCGCACGGATGGACTAAATAACTTTGAAAAAAATCAGCGTGAACTTCGTAAAAATGCTACAATAAAAGAGTTTGCACTTTTGCTAATAACTCAAATAACAAGACTCTTTACTTTTAAAATAAAGAGTATCGCTCGCATATTCGTGTACTATAGAAGACTCTTGAGACTAAACCTTCAAGAGTATAGATCGATGATTCTGCTGGAATGATATAAATCTTATTACACTGCACTGTATAAGTGGGTGTCATTATCATTTAGATTATTAGTGTTATGATAAACAAACTTTAGTTTGTTGGGAAAAGATTTATAGATTCAGCATTTTGTGTAGGAAGTTCAGGATCTGAACATAGAGAATTGAAGAATCTATGTGAGGAAGTATAGGCTAAAGACTGGGCTTTTGAGAGCACAGTAATGCAAGAAGTATAGGCTAAACCAGGCATTTGATTCTGGGTTCTAGTTATTTGTGATAATCCAAGTACAAATACATGTCTATTTCTTGAAGAGTTGTTTTTAATTATATTAAGTTGTTATAGGTTTGATGCCACTGAGGTCAATGGGTCACCCTTATTTTTTAATTTAGAAGTCGGCAGCAGAAAAATTCAGGCTTTTCATTCTGGGTTGTAGTTATTTGTGATAGAAATATTTTTAATATCCATTATATTTTTTGGCAGAGATATAAGATGACTAAATGAGTGGTTTCATCTATATTTGTTAATATAAACTATGTAAAATATTTGAAATGATTAATTGTTTGCGAAAATGACACCTTTGTGTTGTAAATGTAGATAGGTTTCATCATTGTGTTCTATATCCCTATCTACGTTTGTGTTTGAAAACATTACAAAGATTAAGTGCTCATCTTTTATGTTTGTTAAACTTTAGCTGGTATGAGTTTAGGAGAAATCAAGGATGTTTGCAGCAGATGCTAGCAGCTCTAAACCACCTTTTGTTATCGTGAGTTTCTTGTTGAACATATATATGTTGTTTTCTGATGCCATGTGAAACTGTATTTGCTCCAATTTTTCTACCTGAGAGTAAAAATCAATTATGTGTATACAATTAGATGATTTAGTGTAATTGGAGATTTACATGTGCATTATGGTGTGATAAGTAACCATTTACTGAATAATAGGAGTGATCATTCCGAATTTCGGAGATCCTTCTGATGAAAAAATAAAATCTATTGGTCAATTTCTTGAAGTGCTTTGTCTTGTAGATTACCAAGTTTCTCAAAATTCAATAGTATTACATGAGGTGTTGAATGTTATCTTATTCAATACTATCTCATTTCTTGAAGTGCTTTTTTTCTTTCCTCATTTTTCTTAATTTATGAAGTAATAAACTTCCTCCTTGTTTCTAATTTTTTTAATTAAATCTTGTTTCATTTATCGCAGGTACTGCAATTGATCAAAGAATTGCTTACTTTCTTATGCTAGTGACGCTGGCAATTACATACATGTTCCATTGATATCAAATAGCTAGGAAGTGCAACAAAACTATCACAACTTTTTTTCCCCATTCTTCCTTTCCTTTTTTGGCATCTTATTATTGAGGAGTGGTTCAACATCACACAAGCTCATAAGTGTACAAATTTATTTAATTACCGAGATGATGTTAAAACTTATATTGTTCAGCATCCAAAAGAAAGAAAAAAAACTGAAGTTATTGATCCAAATGATGTTTATATTTAGTTCTCACAAGCACCCGCAACTGAAAGTTTCAAAGCCAAAGAAGAATTCCAAGTAGGTGTTGCAACATCTAAGTTGATCCAAAAGATGCCTGCACGGATGGACCTTGAGACAGTGTTTGCAATATCTAAGTTCTTGGTCACAATCCCTGATGCTAGGCTATATCTGGTGTTGTTGGCTTTCTTAATTGATTCATTAATGGTTGTAACAGCCCATTGTACACCGGTATTGTTAACATTGATTATGATATTAAGCGCAGTTACAATCACAGTGATAAGATTAATTAAATTACGGGCAAATTTTTCTTTAAACATATCCCTTTTCTTTTACATCAATACATTTTCCGTAATCAATTAAAACCACACTATAATTGTAAATGCAATTTGCGGAATCATACACCTTACTAACATCATAAACCCTTCTTTTTATTCCATTCATTTAAACTCACTATCTTACTCTCACATTTTACCAAGTTGTAGTCCTTTACGTTGTCTACGCGTAGTTTCAAACCACGTCTCATTTGGAGTTCCACCCATCAAGTTAAGCCCCTTCATTTTAGTCTAGAAAAACCTGAATTTTCGAAATTTACACTGTGGTAATCGATTACCAGTGGGTGGTAATCAATTACCACCTGTCAAAAATGAGGCAGTAGCCAATTTTCTCAATCCTCTGTTCTGGTAATCGATTACCAACTTTGGGTAATCGATTACCTCACATGGTAATCGATTACCAAAGGCCAGTAATCGATTACCAGTGAAGACAGTAGCCAATTTTTCGTCCCCTGTTGGATGGTAATCGATTACCATGTGACACGAGCTGTCGAACTCGCGCAAATTAAAAATTATTTTTAATTAGGGTTCAAAAATTTGCAGTAAAGTGGAAACCCTAAGTCGTCTCTCAAGGAAATTGAATTGGTAAAAATCGCTTATGAAAACAGAAAATAAAAGGGGGGTTTTGGATTTTGGTTGAATAAAAGACGGAATATAAAAACTGGGGTTAAAACTTCGTAATTAAAATTAACTAACCTAGGGTTAGGGTTCCATGGACGTCCTTCATTGGATAAAAATTACCAGATTCACGGTTGATCTCAATTGAATCAGAATCTTTATTTTCAATTGAGAACAATCGGATCATCAAATCTGATGATTATTCCTTTTCCATGATCGCAATCGCGACCCTCAGATCGAATATCCACAATCGCACGATATCGATCTGAGTTAGGAAAAGAAACAAATCTGGTTAAAGAATTAGAAAAATTACCAAATTCACGATTAATCTCAATTGAATCAGAATCCTTATTTCCAATTGAGGTTAATCGGATCATCAAATCTGATAATCATTCTTCACCCATAATCGCAATCGCGAACCTCAGATCGAATATCCACAATCGTACGATATTGATCTGAGTTAGGGTAAAGAAACAAATCTGGTTAGAGATTGATCGCAGATCCTCTAAACAGATCCATGGAATCCCTTCCCCTTTGGTTGATTAAAAGGGGGTTTAGCCTAGCATGGCTAGGATAAACATGATTACAAATTAAATTGCATAAAAGAAAAAGAAAAATAAGAAGAAGATAAAGAACGCGAAGAACGCGAAGAACGCTTCAGAGAAAATTCTTTGATCCACAATTCTGAAAATTACATAATCCAAAATGTTTCCCCTCCTCTCCTACATATGCCCCTAGGGTTCAAAAACCAATTTGGGCTGGGCTTAATTCAGATCGGCCCAGCCCATTCGTCTAAAATGCAATATAAAATAATAAAATAAAACTAATTTGGCTTTGGGCCACTTAAATAATTGGGCTTTAATTTAAATTACAAGTCCAATAATAAAATAATATTCCAGCAAAAAAACACGTCATCTTGAGCTCAGGTTTAGACCATCTTCCCGTCCGAATTGGGCTTCAGTAACTGATATAGCAATTATAGCCCTTCCTGTTAGCTGCCAAACGCAACAAGAACGGAGTCAATCGGACATCTGTAGAGTGAGATATGGTAAAAATAGGAAAGTAGTGTAAATCTGGAAAATTATGACGAAAATCAATTAAACCCAATTAAAAACTAGAATTCTAATTTAACCCAAAATACCTTTATTTAATTCAAATAAAATCTAAAATTACCAACCAAGAGTAACAAATAAGTGTAATAAAATATGACTTATCAAATTCCCCCACACTTATCTTTTTGCACTCCTGGGCAAAAACTAAAATTAAAAGCAAAGACTAAGATCAACCAATCCTTTCTAACAATTACCAAGCATACAGGAAATACACAAAGATCACAAATCTTCACAGCTAAATCAATCAGGACTGAAATTCCCTAATCTCAAATAACAAGACTTGCTAATCTTTGCTGCACATGCCAATTACAGAAAATGGTTTCACACAAGATGCTCTCAATATTTTTCTCTCAAGTGTATCAGGTAATCAGTGTATCACTCAAATCTACTCAAGAAAATCAATCTACCATAGGCTTGCTCAAATTCTACTTCTCCACTGCTACTAACACATGCATGCACAAATCAAGAGGGCTTTATGCGGGATTGTAATGGGGCTGAGGTGAAGGTATGGATGAAATATGGGAAAAGAAGGTTAAACACCCTAGAAATCTACAAGAGCAAGGGTTAAGAACTACACAAAGATAATGAAAGGATAAAAATAAACACACATTTTTTTTTTCTTTTTTTTTCTATTTTTTTTCTCATTTTTTTTCTTTTTTCTTTTTGCTTTTCCTTCTTTTTTTTTTCTTTTTGCTTTTTCTATTTTTTTTATAACATAGAAGAACCACATAGCAGAGAAAAGAATCACATTGTCACCCCCACACTTAAACTTTTGCACGCCTCGGGCAAACCCCCACACTTAAACACAACATCACAGTGAAAACCATTGCATAGATAAATCTCCAGGGTGTGGAATTAATTGGTTTTTTTTTTCACTTAGGCTTGTAATGTGGCTCAAGAAGTAAAAGATATAAAGGCTCAAAGGGGCTCATCAAGGGATAATAATGTAAGGGATGGCTATCTGGCTAAAGTGGGTAAAGAAAGAAATGAATGCCTCAATCATATTCATGCATGTAAGTGAAAAATGCAGTTTCAAAAAGAATTAGAGCAAGTTCTAGAGAGCAAAGATCAAGAGCAGAAGCACACAAGAATGAAAGCATGGCCAGAAGATATGCCATGTATACAGGCTCAAAACCTCACAAGGGGTAACCAAATCATGCAATCAGCATCACAGCATCAATCAACAAGTATTGCAATCCAAGAATTGAGATCAAAGCCTAATAGACTTTACTATCAAACATTGTGATCTAAGTCTACTCCATGTAACACTCAATAATAACCAGAAAGAAGAGGAAAATCTACCTATGAAAGTAAAAAACTAAAAGAAAGAAAGAAAAAGAAAAATGCAAATAACAGAAAGAAAAGAAAAAGAGGGAAGAAGACTCCCTGGATTCCCTAAGGAGGATAAACAGCATCAGTGAGTAGAGCCTCTGTCTCCACAGGTTGCTTCTGTGGTCCTTCATGAACAACTTTGAGGTAATGGCCAATCATTGTGCAACTCTTCCCCATCTGCTTATCACGCAACTTTGGGGGCTTTCTTTTCTGTGTGCATTTCTTCTTCTCTTGATCCTTTATTCCAACCTTACGCAAACTTTTCTGCATACTAAAAATAGAGGAAGAAATTTTTTGTACCCATTTCATCTTGGGTCCATGAGAGTTAGGATCAAAATCATTACCAGAATGGGGAGTCTTGCCTAACTTCACATTTAGTACAAATTCAGAATCATTAATAGGTAGGTCAGAATCCACAGGTAATGCACAATCATTAATCAATTCAGAATCAACCTTACCAACCACATCATGAATCACATTTATGCATGAAACTGAATGCTCAACTTGAACCTTAGAATGCTTTATGGAATCAAATATGCTAAAATGTAAAATGCTATCACCAAATTCCATGGATAGAGTCCCAGCATG
Organism: Gastrolobium villosum; assembly: GCA_032173675.1. Classification (NCBI taxonomy): domain Eukaryota; kingdom Viridiplantae; phylum Streptophyta; class Magnoliopsida; order Fabales; family Fabaceae; genus Gastrolobium; species Gastrolobium villosum. The sequence goes on from JAVKPL010002514.1 coordinate 17,146, forward strand.
CATATCTAATTTGGTCCTTGCAGTTTTCAAAAAAGGCCTCCCAAGTATGATTGGGGGCGTACTACTAGGAGACTCACCCTCCATATCTAAAATGTAAAAGTCAGCAGGAAATATCAGGTTATTTACTCTGACTAAAACATTTTCAATTAAACAAGAAGGGTGAGCATTGCTCCTATTGGCTAACTGGATAGTAACACCAGTAGCACGCAAAGGATCAAGACCAAGGGACTTGTAAACAGACTCAGGCATGACTTTAATGGAAGCACCTAAGTCTAGCATGCAATCATCAAATATAGAACTTCCTCTAATGCAGTGAATAGTAAATGTTCCTAGATCTTTGCATTTCTCAGGCATGGGTTGGATGGGGGCTGATACATTATGGCTCACGTTAACTAGCTCGTCCCCCTTCAGTCGCCTCTTATTGATGCATAATTCTTTTAGGAATTTGGCATATTTTGGAATCTGCTTGATTGCATCTAAGAGAGGAATGTTAACTTCAACCTTCCTGAATGTGTCTAGTAACTCCTTCTCTTGTGCTATTTCTGCCAATTTCCTGGAATTGATGGCTCCTTGAGGGAAGGGAAGCGGAACAGAGAACTCAGGTTCATTGTCAAGTTTTCGCTTCTCTTGCACTGTCTTATTTTTTTCCAATGCTAGTTCATCCACAACTGTAGCTTGCTGCGGCTCATGCAGTTGCTTGCCTGACCTTAGAGATATAGCACTGGCAATTGCATTCCCTTTTGGTTTTGGAACTGTTTGCGGAGGAAGAAAAATGCTAGAACTTTGAGGTTGAACCTGACTCATTGATGTTGCCAACTGCCCAATCTGTGTTTGCAGGTTCTGAATTGTAGATTCAGTCTGCTGCTGAAATTGCAAGTTACTCGTCGCCATCTGTTTCACCAAATCTTCTAGTGAAGGACCGTAATTGATTTGCTGTTGGGCTAGTGGCTCCTGTTGCAAATGTTGTGGAGGTACAGCCTGCTGGAAATTTTGCCTCTGTTGATAAGGAGGAAGGCTCTGCTGGTTCAGGTTCTGATTCCAATTCAAGTGGGGATTCCAGCGAGGATCGTAAGTATTAGAGAAGGGATTGTATTGCTGCTGCTGATACTGCAATTTTCCTGGAAAAACTCCTACTACAGCTACTGTCTGGTCAACTAGAGGGATGCTATCATGAAAGGAAGGGCAGACATCCGTGGGATGAAGAGGATCACAGTAGATACCACACAAGTTGCTCATTTGTGGAGTGGGGGGCTGCACTATCTGTGTTACTGCCAATTGTCTCACCAACGAGTTTAACTCTTCAAGCTTATTTTCAATTCTTTGATTATTCATGCTTGATGCTACTATAGAAGCTGCTGAGGATTGGACTGTGGATGCTTGCACTAAGGT
>JAVKPL010002515.1:0-18340 GCA_032173675.1 Gastrolobium villosum
GGTGCACCTGCTACTTCAAAATTAAGAAGTTTCTTCTGCTTCCTGTAGTAATCTTCCACCAGCTTGCACTAGAAAAAGAAAGATACCCAAAAATTAAAAATTACTATAATTATTAAGGCAGAGTGACTAGTACAATAGAAACAAATATAGGCGAATTTACTATCTCAAACCAGCATATTCTATGTACAACTTCCAAAACGGAAAGAAAGATGATATATATAGTCACCTCCTCTGCATGATTGCGGACATGATCATCCTGCAATTGCTTGGTTGGGTCCAGGAGCTGTTCATAAAAATATATTCCTGGCAAGAAGTAAATTTTCGAGTTCCTAGATTCTTTTTCACTAAATCCTCTTCCGAACACTTGAAATTCACCACTAGATCAACGGGAACAATGTGATCAAGAATCTCCTGTAAAACAGGATGGTGTTTGAAAGGACACAAAATATTAACAACAGGCATTTAAAAGAGGGGGGGGGGGGGGGGGGGGGGGGGGGGGGGGGGCATAAAAGCAAACCACACGAACTGTTGATTGAACTCCAAGGCCTAACAAGAATTGAAAAAGTTTTGAGCAGTTTCATGATTAAAAAAACACAAAACTCACAGCTTGAATCCTTGTTCTAGGGATTCCATCCAGAATGAACCCAGTTTCACCTCTTGAGTACCCATCCTCCAGTCTCTTTGTTAGCAGCCCAAAAATGATTTCCTCAGGGACAAGCTTTCCATGATCCAAGGCATTCGCTATCTGAATCAGAAGAACCCCACGTCACACACTAATATTAATTTAAAACATTATAGAACATTGTACCCCCAAAATTATTTTTTTTATAGAACACCAATAAACAAGGCAAAAGCATTCAAAACGAATCTTCACTTCTTAAACCAAACTGAATCGTTAACCTAGATTAATATGCATGTCTACAACCACTCTGTTTCCGGCTATTACAGGAAGTTTATGTTATGGTAATTATTACTTAATTTAATGAGACTCTTAACATTTTTAAAAATAAAAATAAAAAAACATTTCAGCTCAAAAAAGGAGATATTATTTTCTTTACAACATAAAGCGCTAACTTTAATCTGAAATTATGAAAGAGGGAAGAAAAAGAAAAGATAAAAGCAGATAATTATCAAGAAATCAAATTAAATTAGAGGGAAAAAGAAGAAAGCAAAGAAGAAACCCTAGAATAGATTGATGGATATACCTGCTGGTAGAGAGAGGAGCGAGGGCTGAGCTCCTGACGAAGGAGAGTGGCCATGGAAATGTGAGGAACTTCGAGAAGCTTCGAGAGCCTCTCAGCAAAGAGGTGCCTCCTGGCTCCTGGCTCACCTATCATCACCCACTGTACTCCACGCTCCGGCGATGAACCGTCGGCGTCCAGCATGCCACGTGGCATACACTGCTCGTAGTACTCTTCTTCTTCCTCCTCGTCGTAGTGGTACTGCACCGCAGCCGCAGATCCGAAAGCACGATTCGACAGGAATCCGATAGTTTTAAGCGGCGTCGCAGCCACTCTCAGTCGTGCGATCGCGGCCATGGCGGCGGCGATGGGGCTTTTTCTGTTACAACTAGAGTGTTAGAGAAAGTGGGAGAAAAAATGGGAGTGGCTGCGTTATAGAGAGGAACCCTGACCGTGAGGTTTTAAGAGGGGATATTCGGATTAGTGAAATGCCACTGTTTTCTTGCGGTAATTACGAGGATGCCACTCATTGGTGCGTGGCGCGAGCGAGCCCAGCGTCGGTTTACCAGTTGGCTGGTCGTGATTGGCAGAAAAAGATAGATGTATTGTTGAAAGGGTGCAATCGTGTGCGCGCAGCATCTTCTCTATAAATATATGTTGTTCTCCATAAATATACGGTTTTATAAGAGTTATATTGTAGGAAAAGTGATTGTGTAATATTATAGAGATTCATTTTGTATGTCAGAGTTTTTTTGCTACGGGTCCCACAAAATATTGTGAGTGTAAGAAAGTTTTTCTCATCATGTTAAATGATAGATGATAAACTCATAAACATATGTTCTTCTTTATAAACAAAGGGAATAATGTGTTTTTGTGTCATTTACGAGAGAGAAAGAGATAGTTAAAGGAGAAGAGAGTTAATAAAAAAAATAAAGGTGAGTCTCATCTCTTTTCGAGAGTAAAAGAATACAAGTTGTATCACTTAAAAGAATAAACATTTTTCCCATAAACAAATGTTGGTAATAATGACACAATTTTAATTTGATATTAATATGATATAAGATATTCTTATTAGTAAATTTTCTATTACCAATCTATTATAAATCTAATATAATATGTACTATTAGTAGTACATCAAAAATTGTTTTTTTTTTCTTCTTTTATAAACTTTTTGGAGATTGTCCGTTGAAAAGTGAAATTCAACCGTTAAAAATTGATAGTAGAAATATTTGATAATAAGAATATCGTACCTCTATTAATATAGTTAATTTTGTAAAAGATTTAATTATTTAGTAAAAGTCCAAAGAATATTGATTTAAGTTATAAAGAGTTGTTTTTTTAAATTGAAATATCGAGTTTTGAGTATAAGAATAAACAAAATAGTGCTGAGATTTGAGAGAGCACCATAGCACAATATGAGTTTAACAATAATTGAATTAGATTAAACCGGTTTTGGATATACAAAAAAAATTAATTATCATGGTTAATTTGAAATTTTAATAAATATATATAAATTGAAAATTTAATTTAAAGCTAAAAAATATTTTATTGCATGTTTTAAAATAATTTATACTAATACACCATTAAAACGTTGATTCAAACTAACAAATTTATTATGTGTCATTAATTATCAAAGTTTGTAATTTTTGAAAATTATATTACACAACATTGAATTAATGCAACTAAAAGATGTAACTCAAAAGTCAAAACTAATAATAAATAATGAGGAAGATTATAGTTACAATTTTTTTTTTTTACAAACTCTTACAACCATATCTTATCACCATTGATTTATGTCAATCAACGATTATCATTATTCCAAATTAAATTCATTAATTGATTATTAATTCATAATAAATAATAATCGTTGATTGACGGAAATCAACGGCGATAAGATATGGTTGTAAGATTTTGTAAAAAAAAAAATGTTGTACCTATAACCTTCCTCATAGAGAAAAATTCACCAATGCCTCTGTAATTTGCTTCAAAATCATCTATGCCCTTTTAATTTTTTTTACCACATATATTCCTATGTTTTGTAAAAAATAAAAAATCACATGAATATATAACAAAACATCCCCTCTTATGGACCACATGAGGATATATGTTAAGAAAAATATCACACGTAAACTTTTCCCTAAATAAATAATGGGAAAAACTATTCTAGAGATAAGTTTTCTCTCCTACACACCCTTCGATAACTGTGTCACATTTTTCTTTTTTTTTTTCTTTTCTTTTGTCAGGTGGTGGAGCCCATAAATTTATCTCTATGACATGAGATAACTATCTCCTTTAACATGAGATTAATAAAATCCATAAATAATATGTTAGATCCTAGTCGTCTTGATTAGCTGGCAGCCGGCTGAGTTTTTGAAAGGAGAGTTGTTGAGCGCCACTAAAAAAATCACGTGTGAGCTGAGTTTTTGGAAGCTGATGAGTTTTAATATCGACACGTGGATAGAGGAACGGAAAGTTAACCATAATTGATTTGTGTGAACTGTGAAGACCCTTCCACGTAGCATGCCAGTTTACCGTTAACCTGTGCTTGCTTTTTGATTCTCTCTCTCCTCCTTTTCTTTTTATTTATTTTATTGGTATCCGTTGAGCGTTGTGGCCTACATCCAACAAAAGGTAAAAAGCCCAATTAACAAAAAGGATTGTGAATTAATAAGAAAAAGAATTTAAGATTTGGACCAAAGGCCAATAAGACTATCCTATTTGTGTTGGGCCAAAACTGAAAATTACTGGGGAAAATCTAGGTTAAACCAAAGACTTTAATCAACATAATTTGTTTCGGTATTAATAGGGCTTTTGGTTTTGATTAATTCTGAAAAATATGTTAATTATAATTTTTAAAGTTGTAACTTAAATTTTGATCATAATTTTGACACATATTATTTCTAAATTATATTTTTAAAATTTTAATTAATTTTAAATCAATTATATATTTTTATAATTTGAAAGATTTTTCTTTTAGTATATATTTTTAATATTTTACAGGAAATAAATTATTAATTAAGAATATTACTTTTATCATTTTAAATATTAATTAAGTGTCACCAAATCTTGTTTTTATATACAAGTTGCATGGATAGGAGAGGCGTTGTGGGTTTGCAATAAAAGTTTGCCACGTTTGTCATTAAATGTCAAAAGATAACACGCTTTCTGCTTCGCTCCAGAAAAATTATAACGACCTATTTAATAATAATAATCTATTGAAATAATTTAAGATGTTAGTAGTATTATTAACCTCAGTAATTAATAAACAATAAGGAAAAAGGATGAGATATGAAAGATCAAGAGAGGATAGTGAGAGGGGTGAGTGATAGAGGGATATATAGAGGCCAGTCTCTTTTAGTATATGATGTTTCTACTATTACTTTATTTATTTGATGCTAAAGTTGGATTCACAGGTTAAGTATATCACACAACTAACAAAAGAAATGTTTCATATGCCAGAAGATGATGATAGACCATAGACGAGAATTGAATTGAACTTAGTATTACAGCCTCATCATCTATAATATTCTGTATTAACAAAATAAGTTAAATGTCAAATATATAAAACACATTAATACATAAAATTGATGGTTGGAGTTGATTGTAATTTTAAGATTATCTAAAACTCTAGATTGTTTCATTAACTAGGCGTGCGAAGATCTGAGATCATCCGCACCAAAGATAAGAATTTTCAGGACATAATCTTGGTGAAATTAACCATCACATAAATAAAACTAGTATCCACAAATTTATTACATGAACCAGTCTTTGACCATAACCTGCCCACGGAGCAATACTCCTTGTGGGTGTGTTTACAGGGTCATTTAGATACACTTATCCTCTTCTTTTTTTTGGTAAAGGATACACTTATCCTCTTACTAGTACATACTATGAATATGTGACCAGTTTAATTATATTTGTACCCACCAATGCCTCCAGTGAATTTTACATATTTTACATGTGTTGATGTATGTAGATGAGGAATGCTGCTTTGAAAAAAGTAAAGCTTCAATAACACAAAAAACTGGCTTGTGTTATATTATGGGATAGGATATTGTGACAACCAAATAATATTACTACCAATGTTACGACCACATCTTAAACGTTGATTTCCGTCAATCAACGGTTATCATTTATTGCGAATTAATAATTAATTAATAAGTTTGATTTGAAAAATGATAACCGCTGATTGGCGGAAATCAACGGTTAAGATGTTGTCGTAACATTGATAATAACATTATTTTTGGTTGTCACAATATCCCATCCCTTATATTATTTCAAAACATCTGCAAAAAATGCTTGCCCTCTCATTAGTTGGAAGTGCATCTTGAGTGTCCCTCTTTGCCGTCTCATTAATTGGTATTTTGGGTCCAATGGGTTTAGGCAAAATCATGGACAGCAAGAACCCTAAACCCTAATTTCGGCCTGGCCCAGGTCTACATTTTGACCCGGTGTTTTTAATTTCATCCTCTCTGCTGTAATGTTAGTTTGTAATGGAAGAAAGAGATTATAAATTTTTTGAGCTTTACACACATAATGAGATTATTTAGTAAAAGACTCTATGGAGGGAGGACCTGAACTCAATCTTCGGTTGATGTGTTTATAGTGAAAGAAAAATCCAGCAAAGGGGCATTGCTACTCTGTTGGAAAATTTTGGTGGAGTTTATCCAAGATGGCTAAAGGTTGTATCGACCCTCTTCCTATTCCTCCCGTAATCATTTGTATTTTATCCTGAACAACATCTCAATTTCTCCACCATACTACGGGCCTGTTTGGTGTACGGGGATTAGCAGTCTAATAGGATATGATATAAATTAACGAGAGAAAAATGTTTATGTACTTAATGCAGATACGTTATTTGCATTTATTCTCGAAACGACGTCGTTTTAATATTGAAATCTTTAAAAATTATAAATATGAAGACTATTATAACCTGAAATAAATTAAAATTACAAAAACATCATAATTTCTGCCCAAAACGACATCGTATTATGCTATACGCCTCTTTATCAACTCCCTTTGCTGCCCTTCCCGAGCGAAGCGAGAATGAAAACCATAAGCCCAAAGGGAAAAAAAAATTCATTAGGGGGTTTTTGTTTTTGTTTTTTTCCAGATTTGCTCCCATTGTTAGTCGATTACGATTATTAAACGCATCATCCCCTGATTCAATTGCAAATATGTCTGTTTTCTGTTTTTGATTTGTGAGAGTTAAAAGTGCTCGAAAATATGAGATTTACATAAGAGTGCTTTCATTTTCTAAGGATGAGTTGGAAAATAAAATAAAAAATTAAATTTTACTATCCTATTTTATTGATTTCTAATCCAAACCTCCCATTGAATAAGTTATTAAGCTTTGAATAGGATAAAATGAGTCTGACAAGCTTATTCTATCCTTTAGACTAACCAAACAATGGATAGGAATATGATAAGATAAATTATCCTATCCTAGTCTCTTCGTCACTACACCAAACGAGCCCAAAGGTCACACCCATGACCACTCTCTTCCTCATGCACGATGCTTTGGCCTCCACGTCATAGGTAGCTTCCCAACTCTAGAATTTTCTTTTGGAGATAATGTGCTAGAATATGCGTAATATGTTTAAATGAGTTTGAGGAAGAAGCTGATGATGAAACAAAAGAAACAAAGTGTTCAACTAAGCCCAGAATATTCTACTCTCACTTTTCTGCATTGGAAATGAAGTTTAGTAATTGGCCCATATATATTTTTTAATATTGTCCAAAATTATTAATCGTAACCATATTATAACTTTAAAGTTTTCTTTTGCTCTCAATCTCTCTCACCCAAGGAATTTAGGGTCCATAGTCTTTCCGTACACGCTTTTTCTGTTGGTCAAAATGCTACTTCTTGTTTTTCTTTCCCTTCGGTTCAGTTTTAAGGCGCGTTTTCTGTTGTTAGTTTGATTTTATGTCTCTTCTCTCTTTAAAATTTATGATTTTTAAATTTTCAAATATAATTAATCTAAAGCTTTAATTAACAATGTTCCGAAGAAAATATAAATTCATCATACACTATTTAACACCAAAAAGAGGAAAAACAAATGCAGCAATTTTTTTCTTTTTATATTTCTTTTTAGCATCAGAAAGATGTAGAACTAAGCCGTCATATAAATTCATTTAATCTCAAGATGCTTGAAATAACATTGCTAGCTTCTACATATTGAACTAATTGACTCTTTTTAATTTTTTTCCTTTTCTCTTTATAACCATTCCATGTCAAAGTTTGATTGTAATGGTTTTTTAATTTACACTTCGTTGTTATTGTAGGCATATCACGTCCAACAAAATGCAATTAAACTAAACCAAGGTTCATCTAAGGAGTGACCAACATTTCTAATTGCTCTTAAGCCAAGTTTGACTTCTCCTTGCTCATCCTCACACACAAATTGCTACGATTCTATTTCAAGACACTGGACAGTCGCCAAAAATAAAGATGCACACATTGCCTACATATTTTCCCTTTTACAAAAGTGAGGCTAGGCTTTATAAAGCTTTGCGCTCCTCTTCTTCCTCCTATGTAGGACTCCTTAAATCTCACTTCCTTCATCGTCCCCTTCATTTCTTCCATTTCCAACTTCTTATTCATCATCCTGGAAAAACCCATGGATTCTCATAGTCACAATGTACTTGAGATGGTTAGAAAGGTAAATTGGATGATGTTTCTCTGATGGGGTGAAGTATGTTAATATGACAGTAACTGAAGAGTCAGTAGTATGAACTACAACTCAGGGCGATCACCATTCTAGCCTCAAATAAGCTAAGAATCAAGGAGGATGTGAATGGGATCTATTGTGACGGGTGTGAGGAGAATTTGGCAGTGTTTCAGTCACTTGAATAATGGTCATGAAGCTTCCTATTCTAGAGGTGTGATGGATTATTTATAGAGTGGAGAAGATTCCCCTAAACGCCAGAAATGTGATATCATAATTATTTTCAACCTTATGTATCCCACAATGGTATGAGACTACGTGATTTCTCATGCAATGGGTCATGCGGCTGACGTGGAAAGTGCGGGAACTTACATGTATAAAGGGTCCATATACTCTCATATTTGTTTGAGAGGTTGGAGGGAAATGAAAGGAAGGGGAAGGAAGAGAAGAAATTAGAAGGTATTCTTTTTTCTTATATGGGAGTTAAAAAAATGGTAAGGGAGAAAAATGGAGGGTTAATGAGATATTTTTACCATTTTAATCTTTTTAAAATTAATATAATTATTATATTTTATAAATAAAAATAAATTTGAGATTTCTAATAAAGTTATTTATGTACTTTTCACACTACTAAAAAAGATCATATTTTTGACTAAATTTCTATGTTACAAACGACGAAAATCCCATTGAAATACTTTTTGTTGCAAGGCGACATAATTTTTTATTCGTCGAAATTTTTTACAAAAATAATTTTTTATTTGAAATTTTTTACGAAATTTAGTTTCTGTCAAAAGTTTTGAAGAAAATGATTTCTTAAATGTTTTTGACCGGAAAAAGAATTTCGTCAAAAATTTTGACGGAATGTTTTCTATCCAGAATTTTGACGGAAATGTTTTCGTCGAAACTTTCAATGGAATTTAGATTCTGTAAAGAATTTTGACGAAATTCTTTTTCCGTCAAAATTTTTAACGGAAATATTTTCCTTCAAAAAAGTTCAATGGAAATGTGTTCCGTTGAAAATTTTGATGGAAATATTTTCCGTCGAAATTTTTGATGAAATTTAAATTCCATTAAAATTTTTGACGAAAATGTTTTTTGTAAAAAAATTTGACGAAATTGTTTTCTATAAATTTTTTTTGATGGAAATATGTGTAGTCAAAATTATCGACGGAATTATTTTTCGTTGAAAAGTTTGAAGGAAATGTTTTTGTTGAAAGTTTCGACGGAATTTAGATTCCATCAAGAATTTTGATTGAATTTTATTTTTCTAAAAAATTTATGTGAGTGACTATGACAAAATCTCGTCCTGTCTCTAGTTTTGAAGAAAAAAGATTTTCGTCTCTATTTTTGACGTAATATTTTTCTCGATAAATTCCGTCGATATTTGAGACTTTTCTAATAGTGTCAATTTTAAAAATGATTCACATTTATGTTAATTTCACATTTTAATGCTAAAGGTAGATAAGTAATTTCCAATATTTTTCTCCTCAAACGACCCTCCAAATTGGGGGAACTTTAATTTTAAGGGTTAGAAATATTTTGGAAGATTTTGCAAAAATTCTCAATTTCTTTCCCCCATTTTTAATCTCACAAACAAAAGAAGGATTAATAAGATTCTCCTTTCCCTTTTCATTCCCTCCTAAAATTAACTAACTCACAAAGCCTAATTGTTTTGGGCTTCCTACACGTCCAACAGGACAATCAGCCAATGTCATCCGATATCTCCAAAACAATATATTGCATTCATGTAGGACCCAACATATCCCCTATGCTACAAAAGCACACCATATGCGCTTTTATTTCATTTTCATGAATAAACTACTGCTCGTTTTCTGGAAACTTCCACCAAAGTCTATTAACAACTTCTATTACAATTCATCTATGTTCTCAGCTTTCAGACTACCGGCATTCTCCTATTTATTTTAGGATTATGTTTATCTCATCTTACATGAGATAAACAATTCTGCTACACACATAAAAAAATATTGAATCCTACTATTCTTTTTTTTCTTTTCTCTTATATGTAATTCTTATTTATACTTTTATTTCTATAACATGAAATAACTTTTTTCCTATAATATAAGAAAAATATATCCTATTTTAAGGCACAAGAGTCTTGGGCGGCTCCTCCTTCCGCACGCAAACGACAAGACATTTGGCATGGTCTTTCCACGTAATAATTACGTAAATGCCCAGAATCTTCCATCGTACACGCTTGGTCGTACAAATTAAATTGGTCAACGCACGCCACGCGGCATTCACCATTATAAATATTCACCCTTCCATTTCATCCACCATTTTGTAGCATCTTTCCCTCCTTCTTTTCTTGTTCTGAATTCTTATGCCATCTAATTTGGTTGCTACAACTATATGTTATCAATATATGTGTATACTTTATATATGTAGAGTTTGATTAAGTGTAATATGGTTATGGACAAGCTAACCCAATATGAACGTGTGTTCAATCACTTTGATGAAAATGGAGATGGCAAGATATCATCGTCGGAGCTGCGGCAATGCGTGACGGCCATCGGTCAGGAGTTATCGGTGGATGATGCGGAGGCGGTGATGGAGTTTCTCGATGCGGACGGCGATGGGCTGGTGGGGTTGGATGATTTTGTGAGGTTTGTGGAAGGAGGGAAAGAGGAAGAGAAAGTGAATGACCTAAGAGAGGCTTTCAAGATGTATGAAATGGATGGGAGTGATTGCATCACACCAAGAAGTCTTAAGAGAATGCTTAGCAAGTTAGGTGAATCTAGAAGTATAGATGAGTGTCAAGTTATGATCTCTCAATTTGATCTTGATGGGGATGGTGTACTCAGTTTTGATGAATTTAAGGTCATGATGATGTAATGTATATATATATATATATATTTGTTTCCCGTTCCCTTTATTCGTTATTGATTATTCATATTAGGTCCATATTTACTTCTTCTGGTTGTAGCTGAAAAGGTAAATGAGTACCTAAGTTGAATTGCTTTTGTTGAACTATTATGGAGTTAATTTGGAACTGGTTGTCGGTCTTCTTTCATGATCTATGTTGTTTATCGCTTTCGTTTTATGTTTCTTTCTTGGAGGTGATTGACAGCAATCATGCATTTTTTAGCTCCAGATTTACATACGAATTCGAAGTCACTTTATTTATAGGGTTTTTATTTCCTCCTTTAACATAACACAACAAATTTTCCTACACACAACATTTTGTGGGCCCACACATTTTTAAAAAAAGAAAATAAGAAAAAAAATATGGCACGCAAAATGAATCTTTATAACATTACACAATCATTTTTCCAACAACATAATAAACATAAAACCCTTATTTATATTAGTAAATTGTATGATAAATTTTGTTAACAAATATACGTCAATGAATTCAACTTTTTGTATTTGATATGGGATTGGATCCGTTTACAAACTTTTTTTGCAAATTACATTAAGTACTATCGGTCGTACACTGCATGATTAAAATATGACCGGTCGTACTGAGTGTAGTTTGTAAACAAAAAAGTTTGTAAATATAATCTGTCACATTTGATAATATAGAACTTAAGAAATCTTGTAAGACTCTTTAGAATCAAATTCAGAGACAATATAACACTCAACTAATAATATTTTTTGCATTTGTGTATTATTATAATTCGTTGGTAAACAAGTCATTAAAGTTGATATGTCTATAACTTGTTGCATGTACTGTAATTAATTTAATCCAAACCCCAAATCATTTAATTTCTTTTAAGGTAAATTCATTTCATTTATATAAAAGAAGTTACAGGCGCAATATTGAGAAATTATAACCTGTAATGAATATATTAGTGAGTGCTTGCTTTAATACTTTATGGATTGTATAGAACAATGAGTCACAATTCCTGAAAAAGGTGGAGAGGTTCAAATCCAAAAATAAAATAATCCAACCTGTTAATTAGGACTTCGATTGGTATCTAAGAAAACAAACCGAAGATGAAATAAGGGTTTCGATTTTCTTATGCAGTAAACACATCATGTTTGGAGCCTACATTTATTAAAAAAGAAAAATAAAAGAAAATATTATACGAAAATCGAATGATTACTTGTAGGAGAAAATAATTCTCTTACAACTTCAGAAAATATGTTTTCATGAAATAAATATGTTTTTTAATTAATACATGTATGTTGGGAATCCATGAAAAAAAATCATAAAAATCGTTCGCGGATTACATAGATCACTCTCATGGTTAACCTTAAATGCCATAACAAGTCTAATAAAACTTTGCCACTCAAACTACAATGGTTAATATGCATATATATACACTCACATAAGTGTGGCAATTCAGGCTCACACAAATTCAACACGAACATGACACGAATTAAAAATTTGATTAAAATCTTCGACACAATTAAACACAATCCACGTATGTCGCTTATTATTATACGAGTTGACATAACACGACATGACATGAATAACATGTCAATCTCAAAGTGTGTTGTTTATTATGCTAGTTGAGATAACATTATAAGACACAAATAATCAGTCTACGACATGACACAAATAACCTATAAGAAAGTTAAATTGGGTCATCTTTGAGTTTATAGGTTGACATGCAACACGGTGCAAATTGTTTCATGTTAGTTTTTGTGAATACAAATACAACATAAATTCAAAAACGGGTTTAATTATCCGAACACAAATTTTTGTGTAATGTGTCACCTTCACACTCAGGTGATTTTTCATATGTAATTTAAAAACTTAATCAATAACTAAGTTTCAACTTGACCATTAGGCGCCCAATTTTTCTGATTTTTTTATTACTACATTACTAAATGTGCGCGTCTACTGCAATTATTTTTAATTTCCACAGGAAAAATATGATTTCGTGTTGTTATTGTCTCATGTCATATAAATAAACATGTGAGGTCTGTTTGAAATTTACTTTTAAAAACAATTTTTTGATTTTCAGAATAAAAAAACTTGTTTAATAAGACCTGTTTTATAAAAATAATTTTAAAAATTATAACTATTTTTTTTTAGACTCAGATTTAGAGAATAAATCTGAGTTATTTTTTGTGTTTTAACTTTTAACTTTCAAAATAAAAAAATATAAAAAACACATAGACACAAAAACTTTTATCCTCTAAAGTGAGATAATTTTCTATTATACTCTTCTTTTTTTAGTAGATCCTACTCTCTTCTTATAAGGCACAGCTTCATTCTTTTGTATTTTTTAAATTCTCATATCATTATTTTCTTTTATATCTATCTTTTTACGATCAAGTTTTTTATTTCTTTCAAAATCTCATATATTTATACTGTCAACATGATTACTTACAAATTTCTATTTTTACATTATGTTTTTCTCTTCAAATCTCAATTGCTGATATTCTCAATTAATTTCTTTAAAAAAAATTACATTAAAATGTACTTCACGCATATATATCCAACCCTATATGATAAAATAGAGTCCTTATATTTGAGAGTAAGATAATCTCCTCTTGTACTTGCTTCCTCTACATATGATATGTGGAATTACTAATTATTTTTAATTTCCATTTTTAACTTAAGTTTCTCTTTTCCTTTTTAAGTCTTAACTAATTATATTATCAAAATAATTACTTTCAATTTCTTTAACTAAAAGTTGCTTCTTTTCCCCTCATATCTCATATTCTCAAATTGAAATATGAAGGAACTCCTAAATTCAAGTAGATTATCCCTAAATGGTTTTGATGATATCAAAGCATGAAGAACTTATTTTGAAGATGCTAAAGTTTCGAGTTAGATAATTTTTAAATTTTTTGTAACACATTAAATATATCATTAAGCATGATTCCAAGCTCCATTGCATATAATGTATTTAGCTATGTTGAGTGAATCAATAAAAAATTTAAATAAACAGGTCTTTAAAAATAAAATCCAAATCAATTAAAAATATGTTTTAATTATAAAAAAATAAAATGTAAAAGTATATATATATATATATATATATATATATATATATATATATATATATATGATCCTTTGACACCGGTGTCAAATTTGAAATTTGATACCTCATCTGAGAGTCGTTAGATCAAAAAAGATCAAAGGCTCTGATTTGTAAGCATGTGACACCGTTGATCTTTTTTGATCTAACGGCTCTGAGACTAGGTGTCAAAGGATCCTAGCTCATATATATATATATATATATATATATATATATATATATATATATATATATATGGGTTTATCATCTATCATTTAACATGACCAACAAAAATTTCTTATACTCACAACATTTTGTGTGGCCGGCAGCAAAAAAAAATCTTCCGGCACACGAAACGAATCTCTATAACATAACACAAACACTTTTCCTACAACATAACACTTAAAAAACCCATATATATATATATATATGGGATAAATAAGAAT
Source organism: Gastrolobium villosum (assembly GCA_032173675.1). NCBI lineage: Eukaryota > Viridiplantae > Streptophyta > Magnoliopsida > Fabales > Fabaceae > Gastrolobium > Gastrolobium villosum. The sequence continues at coordinate 14,229 of JAVKPL010002515.1, forward strand.
TATGTTGTAGGAAAAATAATCTGGTCATGTTAAGATAAGACAAAACAAAATTATTGTATAGTGTCTCATCTCAATTTTTTTATTTATTATTTTTTGTCCTTTAGTGTTGCATGATAAAATAAAGACCCTATATATATATATATATAAACTTTTGATTTTAATATATAAAATAATATTGTTTAACCAATTGATTTTTCCAACGCACGTACATAGTGGTTCAGCTTTGTTTAAAAGCTAGACTATATAAAGTTAGGAGGAGGGATATTCTTACTACCAAAAATTTTTACTACCACCTCACTACTTATCTAATCACCATTGGATCAACATTTTCTCTTTTTTCAAAAGCTTTTTAACATTCTCTCTTTGATCCAATGATGATTAGATAGGTAGTAAGTTGGTAGTAAAAAATTTTGATAGTAAGAATATTCTCCTTCTAAAGTTAGTTAGAATTTAAATAATAATAATAAAAAATGTAAAAAGTAATTGCACCTTTCCCCTCTATCAAAGCGTGGTTAGAATCTTGTTGTATATAATAATAAAAAAAGGAGAGAATTTTTTTTCTTCAATATATACATCTTTCAAACTTTCACAGTACCCATTCTTTTTCGTTTACGCTCTCGGAAAAAACGTAATCTCATATTCTCTGTATCATTGTCTTTTTTCTTCGGTAGTTTCTCAATAGTTTTGGAAGCAAGAATATTTTCAAAGCTCTCACAATCTCTGCTCTTTGATAAGTTCTCAACCATTTTGAAGCATTTAATTCAAGATTCTTGGAACTAAAGTTGAAGAACCCTAACCACATTTTCTGTTTTACTTTGCTGAATATTTGAGATATGTTGAGGTAATATCTTAAACCTTGTTTTGAGCATCCTTTGGTATATTCTTGATACTTGATACTGTTGAATTAATTTTCTATTGTTTTTTTTTTTTTTTTTTGTATATTGTGAGTATTCAAATTTCTTTGTTTTGATGTTAAGTGAATATAGTAAAAATCTTGATGCTCTTTGTGTGTTTATAATTTTTTGTGAAAGATTGATTAAAATATATTAAATCTGATTTTTTTTTTTATATATTGTGTTAATTCAGATTTTTGTTTGGGACTTAGTGCTTAGAAACCTAATCTTAGATTGTTCTAGAAATTTTATTGTTGAAATATTAAATATGAACTTTATGTTTTAATTGAGGCATATTGTGCTTAAAATTCAGATTTCTTGTGGTTTATTACTAAAAGATTTATCTAGAACTAATTCTGAATTTTTTTGTGAAATTTTGAGAGAAATTACAATTCTGATTTTTCTTGATATAAATAAATACAAGTTCCTTATTGCTGAAAATTTGTAGTTTGTGATACATATACTTGTGCTCTAAATTTTCTACATACATTATATCATTTTGGAGCTTGTTGTTGTGTCTTATTTGTTATATCAAGTGTGATAGGACATTGTAATAGGTTGATAAATTTTCTGTTATAAATTTGAGATATTGTATTGGTTGTTAAAGTGGAGTTGTTGCGTGTTTTAAATCTATCCTAGGTGTGTGGGTGCAACTATGTGGGTTGGCAATCTTGTGCTTGGCTTGATAGTGTGTCTCAAGGCCTAGAGCCTCAAGAATCCACTAGGGGAAGTAGAGGTCTTGTGTGAGAGGAGTTGGTGAACTCCGTAGGTTCGGCTTGAGAGTATTCTCAGAGCTTGGAGCAGTGTAGGCACTAGCAAGGTTTTTGATATTTTGTTTGATTGATTGTGTGACGTGTGTTTGTAAAACAAGTACACTTGTGATAAATAAAATATCTGCAATGACTTCAATCTGCACGTAGCACCCTACTTAGGCTTAGTGGGTGTGAACCAGGATATATCGTGTGTTTCTTGTCTCTCTGATTTAATTTTTGAATATTTTGTTTAGAGACTTAAAGTAACACTGATTTCTGGTTTAAAAGTGTTGTAGCAGAATTAATATTTTTCTGTTTTGTTTAAGAAGATTACATTGCTGCGTTTATACTCTATAAGTTGATAAGGTACGATTTTTGTTACTACATTGTTCTTAGCATTGCGAAAAATTATTTTGGCATATAGGGATTGAAGAAAATTGTGTAATTGTTTACTGAATTCAAATAGAAATATAAATTGATTTCTGTCAACTAATTAGTTGTTGTGGTGATTGAGCTTAATTGTTCAACTTTGTCTAGACTTTACAGATTTAAGGATCTACTAAGAAAAAGTTATTGAAAAAGTTTAGAACACCTATTCACCCCCTAGGTGTTCCGTAAGCATCCTGTGTAAGAAGCCACTTTCCTAACAAGTGGTATAAGAGCTTCGTGTTCTGAGTAATTGACTATCTGCCAAAGAGTTAAAGATCCTATGGCTTCTTTCCATCAGGATATTCCTCTTGAGGGTGATTCCACCAACCATCCTCCGTTTTTCAATGGGATTGATTATCCCTATTGGAAAACTCGGATGCAGGTTTTCCTTGAGTTATAGATATTTAAATTTGGTATAGTGTAGAGGAAGGATATCAGCCTCCAAACACTAGATGACAATGAAAAAATTGTGCCTAAAAAACACACAGATTTTACTAGAGAAGAATTAGAGAGAGCCCAATACAACTCAAAAGCAAAAAAACTTAATGTTTAATGCACTTGGAAAAGAAGAATACTACCGAGTATCTTCATGTAAGACCACACGTGAGATATGGCTTATTTTAGAAACAACTCATGAAGGTACCAGTGAAGTAAAGCGTTCTAAACAAAATGCATTATCTAGAGAGTTTGAGCTCTTTGAGATGCATGAGGCGAATCTATATTTGACATGCAAAAACGTTTTATGCATATAGTTACTTCAATGAATGCTTTAAATATTTTCTATGATGATGAACTGTTAGTTAACAAAATTCTGAGATGTCTTACTAAGGAATGGGATGCAAAGACTTCGGCAATCTATGAAGCTAAAGACCTCTCCACAATGTCAATAGCTACCTTATTTGGAAAGCTTCAAGAACGAGTTGGAGTTAAATAGAAGGGCTAACCGTGAGCTTAACAAGAAGAAACAAAAGGGATTAGCTCTCAAGATATCATCATCTCATTCAAAGGAAAGTACTGACACATCATCAAGTGAGTCAAGCTCCGGTGAAGACGACGAAATGACAATGTGTGTGAAAAAATTTAACAAGTCATTCACAAAATTCTTCAACAAGAAGTTCAAAAAAAGAAGAATAAGAGATGCTGGCCAAAGAAGAAAAGACAACAATTCAAACAATGCAAACTCAAACAATGCTTGTTTTGAGTGCGGAAAAGAAAGCCACTTACAAAAGGATTGTCCTAACAAAAAGAATAAATATGACAACGACAAGTTCAAGAAAGGTAAAGGCAAAAAGAAAAAGAAGGCCTACATGGCATTCTCGGATGATTCATCAAGCTCATCAAGCTCCTCAAGTAGTGAAAAGGCAAACTTGTGCTTAATGGCAAATCTAGAGGATGAAGGTATACTCTTGTCGCTCTTCTAACTCTTTATGTGATTGTAGTTCATGTAATAATTCTAACCCTATGTGTGACACTAGTTCATGTGATACCTCTTCTATGATTGGTCCATCTTATGATGATCTATATATGCTTATAAATGTTTTCAAGTTGAAAATGAAAAATTAACCACTAAGGTTGAGAAAATTAAAAAAGAGAAAAATAACTTGCAAAACAATGTTGATAGTTTGACAACCATTATAAATGATCTAATGAAAGACAATGAGGATCTTAAAAATGAAACTTTTTTATGAATTGTCTTGTTGGATCATGTGATGATGTGAATCCCTCTTCCACTATTTCATGTGCTAAATGTGTTGAATTATCTAATGAAGTGGATAGGTTAAAGATAATGGTTGAAGAATGACTAGTGGGAGAGACAACTTGAATGTCCTCCTTGGTAGACAAAGGGCTGAATCTACTAAAAACGGACTTGGTTTTCAGAAACCTCCCTTTGCTCAACCAAGAAAGACAAAATATTATCCCCCTAGGTTCATGTCTAAGCTACCATTTAAGAAATGTACATATTGTTGCATGAGTGGTCATCTTGTATATCAATGCAATATTAACAAATATGGCCTAAAAGGAACTAATCTTAAGTGGA
>JAVKPL010002516.1:0-18609 GCA_032173675.1 Gastrolobium villosum
TAAATTTGAGTGTGTAGAAAACTTTCCTCCTCTCCAATAGCATGAGAAAAAATTACCCATATATTAAGAACAAAGTTATTAAAAAAAAGAGTATTTATTACTCTTAGGGTTAAAAATTTTAAAGTTACTTTAGATTAATTTATCTAATATTAACCAAAATATACACAAAAAGTGTGTGGGACCCATGTGGGCTCATATAAAGAGGAGAGAGAAAAAAGGAAAAAATGAACCCCACATATTTTTATGTATGTATTTTGATGAATATTAAATAAAGTTATTCAAAGTAACTTTAATAATTTTAAACTCAGTATTCTTATGTTGGAAATCTGTTCTGCAATTTATGTTATACTGACAAGGACACAGATATGACACGACACGATACGACACTTCGACACGTTAATTCTAAAAAATATTAAAAGACACGTTTTGATATTATATAATATTTTTAATTTATGTAGTATATATTATATGGGTTGTATAAGAGTTATGTTGTAGGAAAAGTTATTGTGTTATGTTATAGAGATTCGTTTTGCATGCCAGAGATTATTTTTAATTTTTTTGCTGCGGGCCCCACGAAATGTTGTGTGTAGGAAATTTTTTGTGATCAAGTTAAATGATAGATGATAAACCCATATTATATTTAGCATTCTATAATTTAACAAAAAAATAAAGATAAACTTATAATATCCATCAATTATGCAAAGAAACATAATATATTCCAAATCTTTATATTAAACTCAATAAAATCATAATTGTAAACTAACGAATCTAATAGTGAAACTCAAAATACAACGCAACGTAACCCTTGAACATTTTTTGAGTCTTTACAACAAATATTGGAGTGTTGAGAAGTATTAGAGTGTCCAAAAATATCAAATATAATATGTCACAATTTTTGAAGTATCAATATTTCGTCTGATGAGGACGAATTTGAATATGTCAAAAATAAAAAAGTTTGTTAGTTATATGTATACCGCAATGCTGAAAAAGTGAAAACGTTGGCTCGGATCTCAAATACAAAAATAATAGATATGTCTCCCCATGAATGAGAACAAGCTGGAGGATTAAAAAAAGAAGTGGGTTAATTGATTACTTATATGCCAATCCAATTTATATATTATATTGCTCTCTCTTAGAAAAGCACCAACACATGATGGACACGATTTCATCTCTTGGATCTGGATTAATATTAATGCCACTTAAAAAATCGCCCTAATTTTTTTTTTTTGGTAAACAGAAATCGCCCTATTTATTCTCAAATGTGCTGCCTGTTCTTAATGCCTATATTTAATTATTTATTTTCATATTGGCTGCTTCTTATCTATACCTATCCCAATTATTATATCAAATAAAATTTATAAATTCAGGTCTAATGAACGTCTCATCATCTTAATTGTTTTTTTGGAAAAAAAAATTCAACAATAAGTCACAAGATACTTGTCACAGTTCATTTAATATAATAATTATAGTTGTATTTAATTCGAAAAATGAATAAAAATCAATTAATTAAATCAATCAATCAAAAATAATTTATCCCAATTAAATTAAGTAAATTCAACAAATATGATTAGAACTACATGAATAGTTTATACCAAAAAAAGAAAGAAAGAATTAGATGAATAGTTATCTTATTTTCAATCAAGCAAATTACTATTATATTGTAGTAATTCATCCAAATGAATTTATCAAATATATTCATTTTTCCGTGCCAATGTAATTCATCAAATATAGCAATTATATTATAGCATTAAATTAAAGTGAATTACAAATTAATCAAATATAGTAATTGTTATAGCAATTCAATTGAATACTCACAATTATTATTATATTAATTTAAAATTTCTAATTTCCATTTGCAAAAGATTCACGCTATACAAGTCTTCATATTTTTCATTTTTCATATTGGTTTGTTTGATTTATGGTTTCATATTTTTCGTTTTACTCATTTTTTTTCTAATCGTTAAATACAAATGATATAGACTATATATATAAAATTTCTCAAAAAAAAATTCGTTCGATCCTTCATGTTATGTTATTTGGATTTGGATTTCATATTTCTGGTTTTGATTTAATTGATTTTTTTTATTCATGGTTTTACTTTTTCACCTATTTAGTTTTTTTTTTTTTTTGTTCTTATTCTCTAAGACAAGTCCATATTTGTCCTCTACTTTAAAGATATCTTTACAATATTACTAAAATTATTATAATTTAAATCATTGTTTAAAAAATATCTTTATCGTTTGTTTATTTTCTTTTTCTTACCGTTCTTGCCCACAAAATTCATAGAAGAATTTATGAAGAAAAAATTAATAGTATTGAGTCATAAGGGATTCAGGGAATATGATATGACGATTTAAAATATAATAGTTTAGTCTCATGGTATTAATAGGCTTCGAAAGCTTTTATAAAACCCTAATTAATTAATGGAGGAAAGTTCTCGAGCTCCAGCCAGGTGTTCCTTATAAAATTATAAGCATCGTCTCACGTTTGCTCATCTTTGTTAATTGTATGCTATCATCGTCAATTTTTTTGAGACTGGAATGTAGTTCTTACCAATAATAGCAGGAGATGGTACGGTAATAATAAAAAAATTGCTTGATTACCTTAAAATAGCAATACCAGCTCTCTATTCGTCCAAGCTTCGGATCTCGTATCTGAAAAAAATGCTAAACAATGTTAAGGAAACGTCGTTAAAAAAAATAAAATAATTCTAACTTATTTTTCAAAGTTTGTTGGAACTATTATTGAACAGCTCACAACAAACATTAACAAATGCTAATACAGTCTACCAAATTTGTACACACTAATTAATGCCTGTTGACTAAACGTGGACAACTTCGTGTGGATGATTATGAACTAAAAAACCCCTAAAATTGGGATAAATAATTACTCTTTAGGTAATAAGGGAAGCAAAAAAGACTTCTAGTTTGTAGATAAATTAAATGTATGCAATAATCCATGCAATAAGCTACGGATCTAGATCCTCTCATGTGAAAATTCACATGACCATGTTATGTGGGGAATCATAATCACACCAAGGTGGATCAATGATAATAAAGGAGAAGACAGAAAAAATGTTAAAATAGATAGTTACGAAATCATAATCGTTGATTTACCTTTGTATGGTTGTGATCTTCTCACATGACCATATCATGTTTTTTTTCCACATGAAAAGATCCATTTCCATAAGCTACACACGATGATTCCTTGCATAACTCGTGGCAGTGTCTTTAGGATATCAAGCACGGAAAAATAAGCCACACATCATGATTTTATTTTATTTTTGTAAATTAAGTAGAAAGTTGGGTTTGAATCCATCAACTTGCATAACTTAACAATGGCTATCACACTATCGAAAAATTAAAGGAAAAACTTAACGAAATGTTAATAAAAAAGATTATAGTTAGGTTTAATTAAATAAACGGTGGCTAAGAAGAAATGTTAAAGAAAAGAAAACAAATCCAGGGAGGAAATCTCAGTACATGATTAAATTAATGTTTGACTTCATATCTTATGTGCGTTGGACAAAGTTGGGTGAGACCCTTTTAAGGCAATGTCTCCAAAGTAACCAATAGTAATTTTACACCTTATCATTATTTCAATGCATGAATTTTGAAAAGTATATAAAAAACAAACATCAATATCCAAATGGAATGCACTTGACCATTATAATGAAAAATTAATTATTAGCAACACAAATATTGGGTTTACATTTATCATGTTACATGACACCAACAACTTTCCTACACATACAATATTTTGTGGGACCCATACTTTCTAAAGCAAAAAATAAAAATAAAATTAATGCACGCAAAACGAATCTCTATAACATTACACAATCATCTTTCCTACGACATAACTCCTATAAAACCCTACAAATATATAAACAAACAAAATAATAGACTCACAGCATACGTCAAGAATTTGAAGATTTGTTTCAAAAATAATAATAAGAATAATAAAAATGAAAACCCCACTTCCAATTCAGCAGACACTAGGCGTTAGACTTGGTCTCGTGGCACTTTGTGAATCGAACGAAGTGATAAATTATGTTAATCCAGTGTGACGTTGTCTCTACTTCTGGAAATGGAGAACTGAACAACATTATTATATCAGGAGACGTTTCTGGCAAGTTCTTAATTAGTATAGTCTGATTGATTAATTATATCTTATAATAGAAAGCAAACGAATCAGATCTCTCCACAAACAGTAACATGAGTGATTGTCATGCATACAAACATTGATAGTATCTTATGAAATAATATTATTTGTACAAGCTACAACCACCAAAACTACATAATTGTACCGTACGGAATTAGTCAGCTTTACATACAAATATTTTTACTCCATTGCCAAAACGGTTAATTTTTCTCTCGCCATTGAGTTTATTTTATGAGTTTTATAATTCTTGAATTTTCCTACACACTCTTCAATTTTCGTGCCAATGTGGATCCTACACATAATTTTTTTCTAACATACGAGTCCCACATTCTTCATGGTACATCTCTTGTTTGACAAAAACTTAATGCTTTAGTTAACCTTGAAATTCACCAGCGTGGCGTGGGCAATGGGAAACTCTTACTTGAAGCCCATGGAGTGAAATATAATTTAAGATTTTAAGGGATAAACTTGGCATTAACATTCAATTAAAAATGCGAATATAATTATGGACTCATATAGCAACATTGACGGAGAAGGGGTGCTTCCAAAACCTTTTTATATTTGTTTATTTAACAAAAAATAGAGAAACCCAAGTCTTCAAACAAGACCTCGACACATCATTTTGAAAATCACATAAAAAAATAGAATTATCTATTGAAAATAACATAAATTAAGAAGATATATGAAAGGTATAGCTAGGTGCATATATGCATAACATCCAATGAGATTAGGATGTCTGTCTCAGTGGACACATCATTTTATACTTTTCGATGTCGGGCATTATGGATTCACGATTTGTATTTCGCTTTCCTTTTCTGTAACACTCATTTATATCAACATATAATATGTGAAGTATATGAGTATCACATCTTTGACTTGTAATTTGTTTGTATAGCTAACTCTGTATTCTGAGACGAAGGCTTATAATCTACAATTACATTACTAAAAGACTAATTAGTTAACTTATCACAAAAAAAGACCAAATAGTTATTTTAGTACGTGATAAGATGCTACAAGGTACTTAAATTATTAACAACGAATAATCATGTTTTTACTTTAGAAAGGTGTGGCTTTTGCTACTTATTATTTTTAAAAATTAAGCCCTACTTAGGTTGTAATTTCAGTCCTTCCCTTCTGGGATGAAGAATTTACCACATACAGTCAAAGATTACTTGCCTTTTAAGAAAAAGTAACGCGTGACTTAAGTTGCATAGAAAAATCATTTAGTCTATTAAGAAATTGAAATGACATTATTAGTTTGAAGCACTCGTATTATTTTGGGCAAAGTCAAAAAAGTTTTGAGTTCACTTTAATTAACATATAATTAGAATGCGTTTCTCACTTATGCAGAGATAAAATATGAGAAATTTTGCAACAAATATATTTATACTAGGATTCGCATACGGATTCTTATATTTAAAAAAAAAAACTGACTTTCTATATATTGTTATAAAATTCTCATTGCAATAACATAAGAAGTATATTTACCAATTAGAATTTACCACCAAATAAGCCATTAATTAGAATTAGTTTAGTGACGAGAAATTTAGATAATCTGGGTATAATCTCAGTGTCACTGTTCTATATCCAAAAAAGAAATGTTAAGAAAATAATAAAATCTCTTTTCAATAAAATTCAAAAAATAAACCTCATCCGCCATCATGCGTAATAAATGTTCGTAATTTAAATATATTTCATATTTCGGCAAACACCGAACTCTATTATTGTCCCGGTGTATTAAATGCTCATCCTGAAGCTTCTCTGCATTTATTATGTACACACATATAAGATAGTGACTTCTATACTTATAACTAATAAATATTTTACGCATTATACATATATTTATAAATATAAGAATAATAAAAAATAATTTAAACTTATTCAAAACAAAACTAAATTAATTTGATAAAATATCATTTCATTGGTAATAAAATTTAAATTATAAAACACGTAGACATTTAATTTGAAACTTCTAGTTTTAAGAAATTTCCTTTTACCAAAAAAAAAAAAAAAAGAAATTTCAAAAGTTAATTTAATTGATTTAAATTTATTTTATTGGTGAATTATAAATATTTCACTTTATTTAATGTTGATTGAAGAAATACAAGTATTAAAAAAATTAAAAATAAAAATTCATCAGAATGAATAACTATAATTGAACGATTTATTAATTTAATTTTGGGATCGCTTTTTCTGCAGTTACTACAAAGAAGTTATCTGCATTAACCCAATACGACGTCATTTTTGGTGAAAATTATGGTATTTTTATAATTTTAATTTATTTCAGGGTAATAATAGTCTTTATATTTATAATATTTTAAAATATTTCAATATCAAAATGACGTCGCTTTGAGAATAAATGCATATAACTTATCTGTATTAACTGTAGAAACTTTTTCTTTTAATTTTATAAAAAAACTATAAAATCATGTATTACAAAATTAAAAAAAAATTAATCGCATAAAAATAAAAATACATACAAAAATTATTTTAATTTTAAAAATGTTTTAATTTTAAAAATGTTTTAATTTATTATGTAAGAGCGGATTATCAGTTCCAGACATAATACAAATTATACAGTAAATACCTGGGATGAACAGGGGTAAACTTGTCTTTCCAATTGACATAAAGCGCAATTTTGACCTTATACTTGTGTAGATATCCCAAGCCTGCTTTGATTTGCAGCTAGAGATGACTGTGGGTCAACAAAACGCTAATATAAAAGGGCACTGGAAGAATAATAAATTTTACATTTAGTATTTATTATAAAATATTATATTTGAGAATTAATTAGTAAGAATAATTTAATTAATTATAATTATTTGATGGAAAAAATCTAAAAATTAAAATTAAGTATAAATTTATTATTTTTATATCAATATAAATTGATAACCGTGGCGCGGAGCCACATAGATCTTAGGAATGTCCTCGATCCGGCTTAGATTTTAATAAATTATATTTATTATATATAATTAATTAATTTGTTCTAGTTAAAATTGTAATTTGACACGGGCTACAATTTGTAATTTGGTCCTATCCAAAAATTAAAATATATTTGCTGAGAAACTTAAGTAGGTTGTCACTACTAGAAATCAGTTTATTATCGACGGAATTTTTCGACAGAAAAAATTCCGTTGAAATTATTGACGGAATTTTCCACGGAATCTGTTTTCCGTCGAAAAATTCGACGGAAAAAAAAATTCCGTCGAAAATTCTTGACGGAAAATGAATTCTGTCGAAAACTTTTGAAAAAATAAATGAAAAAGAAATTAAGCATTGTGGGCTTTTCGACGGAATTTCGATTCCGTCGAAGATTTTCGACGGAAAAGGAATTCCGTCGAAGAATTTTGAAAAAAATAAATGAAAAAGAAATTAATTATTGTGGGCTTTTCGACGGAATTTCGATTCCGTCGAAGATTTTCGACGGAAAAGGAATTCCGTCGAAGAATTTTGAAAAAAATAAATGAAAAAAGAAATTAATTATTGTGGGCTTTTCGATGGAATTTCAATTCCGTCGAAGATTTTCGACGGAAAAGGAATTCCGTCGAAGAATTTTGCAAAAAAATAAAAGAAAAAGAAATTAAGTATTGTGGGCTTTTCGACGGAATTTCGATTCCGTCGAAGATTTTCAACGGAAAAGGAATTCCGTCGAAGAATTTTGCAAAAAAATAAAAGAAAAAGAAATTAAGTATTGTGGGCTTTTCGACGGAATTTCGATTCCGTCGAAGATTTTCGACGGAAAAGGAATCCGTCGAAGAATTTTGAAAAAAATAAATGAAAAAGAAATTAAGTATTATGGGCTTTTCAACGGAATTTCTATTCCGTCGAAGATTTTCGACGGAAAAGGAATTCCGTAGAAGAATTTTGCAAAAAAATAAAAGAAAAAGAAATTAATTATTGTGGGCTTTTCGACGGAATTTCGATTCCGTCGAAGATTTTCGACGGAAAAGGAATCCGTCGAAGAATTTTGAAAAAAAATAAATGAAAAAGAAATTAAGTATTATGGGCTTTTCAACGGAATTTCTATTCCGTCGAAGATTTTCGACGGAAAAGGAATTCCGTCGAAGAATTTTGCAAAAAAATAAAAGAAAAAGAAATTAATTATTGTGGGCTTTTCGACGGAATTTCGATTCCGTCGAAGAATTTTGAAAAAAATAAATGAAAAAGAAATTAATTATTGTGGGCTTTTCGACGGAATTTCGATTCCGTCGAAGATTTTCGACGGAAAAGGAATTCCGTCGAAGAATTTTGAAAAAAATAAATGAAAAAGAAATTAATTATTGTGGGCTTTTCGACGGAATTTCGATTCCGTCGAAGATTTTTGACGGAAAAGGAATTCCGTCGAAGAATTTTGAAAAAAATAAATGAAAAAAGAAATTAATTATTGTGGGCTTTTCGACGGAATTTCGATTCCGTCGAAGATTTTCGACGGAAAAAGAATTCCGTCGAAGAATTTTGAAAAAAATAAATGAAAAAAGAAATTAATTATTGTGGGCTTTTCGACGGAATTTCGATTCCGTCGAAGATTTTCGACGGAAAAGGAATTCCGTCGAAGAATTTTGCAAAAAAATAAAAGAAAAAGAAATTAAGTATTGTGGGCTTTTCGACGGAATTTCGATTCCGTCGAAGATTTTCGACGGAAAAGGAATTCCGTCGAAGAATTTTGCAAAAAAATAAAAGAAAAAGAAATTAAGTATTGTGGGCTTTTCGACGGAATTTCGATTCCGTCGAAGATTTTCAACGGAAAAGGAATTCCGTCGAAGAATTTTGAAAAAAATAAATGGAAAATAAATTAATTATTGTGGGTTTTTCGACGGAATTTCGATTCCGTCGAAGATTTTCGACGGAAAAGAAATTCCGTCGAAGAATTTTGAAATAAATAAATGAAAAAGAAATTAATTATTGTGGGCTTTTCGACGGAATTTCGATTCCGTCGAAGATTTTCGACGGAAAAGGAATTCCGTCGAAGAATTTTGCAAAAAAATAAAAGAAAAAGAAATTAATTATTGTGGGCTTTTCGATTCCGTCGAAGATTTTCGACGGAAAAGGAATTCCGTCGAAGAATTTTGCAAAAAAATAAAAGAAAAAGAAATTAATTATTGTGGGCTTTTCGACGGAATTTCGATTCCGTTGAAGATTTTCGACGGAAAAGGAATTCCGTCGAAGAATTTTGCAAAAATAAAATGAAAAAGAATTTAAGTATTATGGGCTTTTGAATATAAATTTTATAACTAAAATAAAATAACATAAAGTATTCATTTATCTTAAAACAATGAATTTTTAGTGTGGTTAATTAAATATTATATTTTTAATTCAAAGAGAATGCTTCAAATATAAAAATTATATATCTCAACGCATAATTAATTCTTAAAAAACCATTTTATAACTATTAGTGATAATTCACATTTATAATTTATAATTTATATTGGGAAGATAATTCACGTTTCATTGCCCTCCTCTCTTTTTTCACTTCCCGCTTTCCCTTTTTCACAGGTTAGTAGGCTCCTTAATCTCCACCGCAATCGCCCAGCGTTCGCCTTCTTCTTCGCCGTCTCCATCTCCACCGGCTATTCGTGCGGCCAACCTCGCCGTCAGCCTTGGCACCTTCATCGGCGGCAACATCACAATCCAGCGCTGCGTCCTCTACTGGTTCGCCCACCTGTTCGCCTCCATCGTCGCCTGCGCAGTCCTCATGCTCGCTACCACCAGACTTGTTGCTGGTGACATTTCTTCCAGATCTTTGTCTAGTGCTAATGACTTATCTTTTTTAAGACCTTATTAACTAAAACTATGTTTGCAAACTCTTTCCCTGTCTGAAATATGGTGATAATACGGTGAATTTAACCTATAATTTGTATGCATATTTTTGGCTATAAATAGTAGTAAAATGTTAAATTCGATTTGCTACTCACCTCATGATATGTGTGTTGGTCTCTGATGGTTGGAGTTGTTATGTTATTGACAGGAGGGGGATCTCAACGTTCTATAATGGTAAGTCAAAGTCGTTCACGAGTCTGGAAGATGCTGCTACTTCCCCATCCGTGAAGGACATAGCAAAACCAGAGAATGCTTACAGCAGGAGGCGTAGAAATATGATGGCATTCAATCATCATGTTTGGGAAAAGAACCGAAACTTACCTCTGAGAAGCAACGGTGGTGGCATTTCCAAGAGAACAACAATAAGCTCGAGTCGAAGCGCTGTGGCTCTTGCATTTGCCATCAACTATGACAGCAGCAGTAACTCCTACACGAGGCACTCTGGGAAGTTGCTTCACCACTACAATATCAAAACACCCCTTGTAAGCTTCTTCTTTTTTCCCCCATCTTGTAACCAATCAACTTATAATTCTAATACTCTTATCTAGATCTTCAGATGAGTTATCACAGATTCAATGAATCACAAAGGGAACAGGTTGTGTTGAAGAGGTTGAAGCAGGGTGAGATTGTGGCACTTATAAGTGATGCTGGAACGCCAGGCATCAGTGATCCTGGTATGGAATTGGTAAGTATGCTGTTGCTATGCTTATATTCTTCTCAACATTTATATTTGTAGAGTATTATTATTATTATTATTTATAATTTTCATCATAAAGCTTATCAAATATTAATGCAGGCCAAATTATGTGTTAATGAAAATATCCCTGTTGTTCCAATCCCTGGGCCCTGTGCTTTGGTATCAGCTTTTTCTGCCTCGGGTTTACCTACTGATGAATTTACATTTGGTAATTAACTGGCTTCTTTGGAAACTTTGGCATTTATGGTATTTTGGGACCTAACTTGACTGTCTCACAACATATATTTCTGTAGTTGGTTTCCTTCCAAAACATTCGGGATCAAGAAGAAAAAGACTCATGGTTTCAGCGGATCAAACAACAACACAAATATTTTACGTTCCTCCTCACAAGCTCTCTCAGTTTCTAGAAGAGAGTATTTCAATTTTTGGTAATGCAAGGTACTGAGAGTTTGGCTAAACCGCGATGTTATAACTTATAATGCTTAGTTTGACGAATAAAAGTACTATACGCTTGTAAACCTTTTCTTCTAATAAGTATCCTTCTTGTCTCCCACTTTTAAATCTTGCAGTTGGAAAATCCTTTGATTTGTTTTTTTGTGTTGTGATATATTAATCATTGAGATTCTGTACCATAAGTCCATAACTTGTTTGTTTATTTTAACATTCAACTCTGGCATGAATTTTGATTCATCCTATGTACTAATGCCCCAAAACTGAGAATCCATATTATGTTATCCGGTTTATGGGGTTTTTTTGGCTGATTCATAGATCTTTTCTGAGGTTTTTTTTTTTTTTTTTTGAGTCATTGGTTGGTTGACTTTTCAATTTGATGGTATTGCAGGCGATGTGTTATTGCTAGGGAAATAACTAAGTTACTTGAAGAGGTAAGTTTAGTACTTATCCCTCACAATCACAAGTCAATATTCAGCAGCTTAAAACTTACTTTACATTGGTTAATTATCTTATTTCGATTATGGTTATTTTGAGGCTGTTAATTCTATAACTCCTTTTCACTTAATCCGTGGTAATAAAAATTAAGAGGCCATTTTTCTTTTTCTTTTTTATATGTCACAACAATGGGATAAATTAAATAAAGTTTATCATAGCAATGGTTTGTTATAGCCTTCTTCCTTGCCATGCATGTGAGCTAACTATTTTTCTCATGAAAAAATATTTCTTTCCATGTCTTGCTAAATTTTTTTACTATTCCTTAACTACGGTTACTGCAGTATGCCTGACTGCAGGATTTGATATTGCTATTTTTATATCTGATGTTGGCTTTAACTTAAACACATCGTGTAGTATTATGAGGGGCAAGGCTGAGGATGTGTGACTTTGTGTTTGTGGCTTCTTGAGCGCACAGTTATGCAAGTTATTAGCAACCCATCAGAATGCTTTTGTTCTGTTGAATTTTGTTAACAGTGTGCTCAATCAATATGCACTATATCTTGTTCTCTTAGGTTCTTTTTTTTTTACTGACCTAGAGGATATTGCTTCTGTAGTTTTGGCGTGGTACTCTTGGTGAAGCCAAGAAAGTATTTTCAATTCGTCAGCCAAAGGGAGAACTTACCATATTGATTGAAGGGCAAGCAAATTCTAAAGTTGAACCTCCATCAGACGTTGAGCTTGAGAGTGAACTAAGAGAGTTGATTGCAAGTGGCAATAGTCTTTCCACGGTAATAGCTTCCTTATATTTGGACACCTTCAAATTTAGTTTGCGCTGAAGCTTGGTATAGATAAAAAACCAATCATGGATTGTCCATGATTTAAGCTGGTCAAGCTGATGAAAATGGATGTGGATTTGGACGTGGCTTTGCAAAAGTGATCATTAATTTATCCAGGTTTAAAGTTAAAAGAAAAGGGGCAAGAGAGAAAAGTTTATGTCCATATAGATTTTTGTGTGTATTCTTTAAGAAGATTTTATTTTGATATGTTATTTACTTTGATTATATTTTTTATCAGGTAAATTATAGAAATTGGTATTAATTTTGTAAAGAGAATTTTAAAAAAAAAAAATCTATATTTTTCGACGGAATTCATTTTCCGTCGAAAATAATTACAACACTTTTCAACGGAATTTTATTGATTTTCCATCGAAAATTTTCGATGGAATCCTTTTTTGTCGAAAATAATTACAACAATTTCCGACGGAATTTCATTGATTTTCCGTCAAAAATTTTCGACGGAATCCATTTTCTGTCGAAAATCATTACAACAATTTTCGACGGAATTTCATCGATTTTCGGTCGAAAATTTTCGACGGAATCCATTTTCCGTCGAAAACCATTACAACAATTTTCGACGGAATTTCATTGATTTTCCGTCGAAATTTTTTGACGGAATCCATTTTCTGTCGAAAATTTTCAACAATAATTTTTGACGGATTTTCCGTCAAAAAATTTCGACGGAATTATAAATTCCGTCGAAAAATCTGTTAGCAACGAAGGAAAATTCCATGGCCTGAATTCCGTCGAAAATTCCGTCGAAAATATAATTTTCAACGGAATTTTCACCATTTTCGACGGAAAAATTCCGTCGAAAAAATGAACTTTTCTAGTAGTGTGTATTAAGTTATATATTCAATTTTTATTTGTATAAAAAATAATAATATATTTTTAGTAAAATTAAAAAATATTAAATAAAATTATAACTTTTTTTATGTTACCTATTCAAATACTCTGTATTTAATATAATCTAAATATATTATGTCATAAACTAACTAAAATTAAGAAAAATAAATATAAATAATTTCTTGACTCCAGTTTAAATTGGAATCCGACTCCACCGCGTCCTATCCCAATAAAAATTCGATGAAGGATATTTTATCTATCAAAAAAAACTTATTATCAATCCATTACGTCCATGATGACTATTACATCAAGAGAAAAATATTTATCATTTTAAATGACATAAACTTATGTTATTTTAAGAGAGTGATAAACACAGAATAAGTTTTTTATTTAAATTTTAAATTAAAAAAAAAACCATCCACTTTCTCTCTCCCACGATTTTCATTTTGTGTCTATTTCTCTCTTAAAATGGCATAACTTATGTTATTTAAGGTGATAAACAACAAACCCTTATATTAAAGAGAGAAAATACTGAAAAAAATTTAAAGAGAGAGAAAATACTACTTCAACGATAATTATGAAGATAATCCATTACCAATCTCCCTCTGTAAAAAAATATGTACACTTCGCAGATCTGCTGGCCATACAACGTAAAGGCTTTCGCCAAAAGAAAGAAAACAAATGCCACGCCCACGCATAAAGCAAGAAAATAAAACGCCGTGTTGTCCGTGTAACATGCCCTCGTACACACAGGGTACGTGGCACTAGACAATACAGCTAATATGAATCCAGAAAGTTGGGGGATCACACTCCGGAAATGATGCATTCACTCCATGATAATCTTGTAAAATTATTTTATACATTAAATTCATAAAAAAAATTTACATCAATATTTATTATTAATTTATTTATTATATGACAAAATATCAGTATATGTTAATATTAACTACACTAATAATGTTTTAACTGTGTCACTTAAATTCAAAATTTTAATATCAAACACTGGTAAATTCAATGACCGCAGTGATGTAATTTAAAGATTTTTCTACAATAACAATAGGTTAACTCAATATGTTAAACCCAAATTAGAGAGATGCATATATGCATAATGCATGGATAGATAGAGAAAAAATAATGAGATCAGAGAAGACACGTAGCCACAGGCCACAAAGATAACAGAGGACGGCACCGAATCCATTTGACTTACTTGCTTTGTTTCTTAACCTTGAGCTTCTTGCTATATATACCACAACTCCACAAGCAATTACGTCCCATTACGGACCCTACCATTACAACACCATTTTCCTCTCTCTCTTTAATTTCTTTATCTATTCTCTCACGTCTCCAAAATTTCTCCTCGACCTCTCGTCAGCATCAAGCAAACTCATCGAGCAAATTAGCTTAATTAGCTCAACAAGTTTAAATCTTTAGCTTATCAAACAGAGCTAACTAGTTTAGCACTTAGCACTATGGGGAGAGCACCTTGTTGTGACAAGAATGGCCTCAAGAAAGGACCATGGACAACCGAGGAGGACCAGAAACTCATTGATTACATTCAGAAACATGGATGTGGCAACTGGAGGACACTCCCACAGAATGCTGGTATGTCTCTTTTTTCCACCAAAACCAAATTAAATATATATAATAAAAAAAAAAGTTATTTTTTTGGTATGTATGTATATATATATATTTGAACTAACGGGTTTTGGTTATTAACTTTTCATTGATCATAGGGTTGCAAAGATGTGGAAAGAGTTGCCGTCTCCGGTGGACAAACTATCTCCGACCAGATATAAAGCGAGGTCGGTTTTCATTTGAAGAGGAGGAGACAATAATTCAGCTGCATAGCATTATTGGCAACAAGTGAGCCTTTTTTTTTTTTAATTTGTTTCTTTATTTAGTTTTTAATTGGTGAATTCAAATAATACACGATTTACAAAAAAATTTCCTACAAACTACACTAAGGAGAATATTCGGTGACACTATCTTCTCACAGAACAACACTATATTTTCCCGGAAAAACTTAGTGTATTTGTAAAAGATGTTTGTAAACAGATCTTTAGTCTGTATATTTATATATAGTTTAATTAAGTCAATTAAATTATTATTGAATTGAGTGCTAATAGAAAGCTATGTGTTATTGGATATTAATTGTCTAGGTGGTCTGCGATTGCATCTCGCTTACCAGGAAGAACAGACAATGAAATCAAAAACTATTGGAACACACACATTAGAAAAAGGCTTCTGAGGATGGGAATTGATCCTGTGACACACAGTCCACGACTTAACCTATTGGACCTATCTTCCATTCTAAGCTCATCTCTCTATGGTTCATCATCACAAATCAACATCCAAAGGCTCCTAGGCATGCAGTCTTTGGTGAATCCAGAGCTTCTAAAGTTGGCTTCCTCACTCATCTCATCCTCACAGCAAAATGGTCAACAGAACCAACTCTGCAATCCCCAAATCCAGAATCCAATTCCACACTATGCCCAATTTCATCAAGAACCACTTCAACAAACAGCAGCTTGCACAACATTGAGTGACCCTTCCGTTTCATTGCCTCTAACGCAACCACAATTAATGGTTGAACCCAATGCGGAGGAGCCATATCCTTCAAGTTTCACTGACTTTAGTTACCAACACCATTTTCAGCCAAGTGATTGGCACAAAAATGGAATTGATTTAAGCACCTTATTAACAGATGACTATATCCCTCAATTATCAAGCTATAATAATTTTTATGGTTCTGATAATCAAAATCTCATGTATCCTCCATTGTCCGAAACCTCAACCTTTCATTCCAATAACAGCAACCAGAACTTGGGCTTCACTTCAGTTCTATCGACGCCTTCGTCGAGCCCCACACCGTTGAATTCCAACTCCACGTATATCAATGGGAGCAACAGTACTGAAGATGAGAGAGAAAGCTATGATGACAGTAGTAACAAACTGAAATTTGAAATCTCAGATATTTTATATGTGAATGAGTTCGTGTAATGTGATTAGATCGATCATTAACAATCAAATCAACCAAAAAGTTGATTATTGCCTCCATTGGTTTTTCTATGATATCTACTATCTAGATAAACTATGGATCCATGGTGTTGATACTTGTAATATTTTCTAAATTTGTATTATTGATTGATAGTTTAAATTTCTTAATTGAGCTTTGCCTTATTAGGAAGTAGCATGGTCCTAATCTGTTTTTTTTATTTATCCAAAGTTTCTATTATTGCTATGCCACTTTGCACGCTCTGCTTTTAGCAACTCACTATCAATCTCATTACTAAAAAAAGAAAGAAAAAAAAAAAAACAATAAATCTGTTGGGATATATAAAATAACCTCACTCAATAGCTTAAGTTTTTGGGTTGAATTAATATTTTACATAGTATTAAAGTCTCGGTGTACCGGATTCAATTCTCACGGCCCTTCAAGCCCAATGACTCTCGTGTGAGGAGACGTGTTGAGATATATAAAATCATTAATGTAATCTCACCTAATAACTTAAACTTTTGGATTGAATTGGTTCTTTACAAAATCAAAACCACGTACTTCACTCCCATGCATGACTTGTATTTTACAAAATAGAAATCAACACATATAAAATAGAAAAGCCAAAATTAGTAATGTATACACACATCTTTTTATTTTGTTCCTAGGCAAAAATATAGAAAAATCTAAAGAGCAATGGCATGAATGTTTAAATTTTTAAAATATATTGTTGTCAGCAGCATGCTTCCCACGATGTTAACATTTTATTCAATATTCTCTAGGTATTAGAAAACTGCTTACCTGTTTTATATTTCTTTCTCAATCTACTATATGTTTACTAAGTGTATATAATATTTAATTAGTCTTTCTTAAATTAGAAATTATTACCCAAAAAGTAGAACGGAAAAAAGATAAAAATTGAAGTATAGTGGGTGGTGTCAGAGAGCAAATCTAACAATGATGAGGAATCCAAGATTAGGTTTCAGATATCTAGACAGTGAGTCTAAGATGCCGGCGAGGTTACGCGCGAAGGGACGCCGGAGCACATGGGGTTGACACGTGTCAGGGACACCTGTAATGGGTAGCTGTCTTTTCACGTACTTATAATAAAAAGAAAAAATATAGTAAATTATGATTTGCATGGAGATTATGGATAACTAGATTAGAAGAGGGCGTTGACTGAAATTGTAGGGCCACGTGTCCCTTCTTCATCGGCGACTCTGAAATGTGTTGGCCCATACGTTACTTTTCATCGGAATCCACACCATGCTTCCTGTGCTGTTTTTCATTTTTTTTAAAGGTAGCGTTACAATTAATAAATGGATAACTAATATTAATTGCGTCAGCATTCGAGACACGCGGAATCAATAATGAAGGAGTGAACCCGGTTCGTGGGTTTCAAGTAATTACGGAGTTTGAACCGGGAACGGCTTTCCTAAATTGAAACACACGCCCAGTTTTTGATGCATTATAAAGCAATTGAGTGGCCTGCAATAACATGCACATGACTCATGATTGAGTGGAAAAAGTACCTGTTGTAGTCTGCGGGCTGCAGGGCAGGTATTGCGATTTGGCGTAAGATTTTCTAGAACACGAAGTATCATAAATTAGCTTATTATATGAGTAAATATGCTTTTTGTATCCTTGATAAAAAAATTTGGTGTCTATTTTAATCCCTTATAAAAATAAAGTATTCTCGAGATCTCTAAAAAATTTAAAGTGGATCTATTTAGTTAAAATCGTTGTCCTCACAAATTTAAAAAAGACTCACATTAATTCTCAAAAAGATTAAAATGGGCTCATTTTGAATTTGTTAGGGACCTCGATACTATTTTTTTGTTTGTAAGAAAGTAAAATGGAATCCGTCTTTTTTGTTAGGGAATGAAAATGATATTTACTCTTATTATTATTAAATTCAAAGTTTATAAGTATATAATTTAATAATTTACATTTATTTTTGTAAGTGTGTATTAGGATAAAATAATTATTAAAAAAGTACTAATTAATTTTAACTAAATTGAAAAAACTTGAACTTAATTTATGTTGTTAGAACTTTTAATTCAACCGTCAGCTAGATTGATTAGATTCCATGTTAATTTCATGACTTATTTTTATCCGAAGTGCATCACCACCCATATTTTACAACAACAAAAAATGTTATTAAGTTCATATTCTAGTTTCAAATGAAATAATGTTCAATAAATTGGTTTATTAACCGTATTAAACAAATCATTAATTATAATTAACTCTTAAACTAATCTTATTTGGCTGTAAATCTTCAACTTAATTAATATATTCGATCAATACTAAAGTACATTAAAAAAATGTAATTATTGATACATAATTAAACTTCAAACTTTTACATTATC
>JAVKPL010002517.1:0-18555 GCA_032173675.1 Gastrolobium villosum
CGATAAAAATGTTATATTGTATGTTTTTTTATTTAATCAAAAGATTGTCTCAGTACACCCATATACTAACAAGCTCCCACTTTGTCTAGAGCCAATCAGGCCTAAGTCGTATACCCAAAGCCTCATAATGACTATCATGTTTTCTCTGAGAAACAGCCTTTGTCAGAGAATCGGCCAAGTTATCATCTATACGGGAACATAATCCATCTTTACTGACGGGACGGTACTATTTGACTGATCAGGTGATATCTGCGAAGCACGTGTTTAGATCTTTGATGAGTCCTAGGTTCCTTTGACTACGCAATGGCTCTGGCTGTTTTCGGCAAAGCAATTTGTATGGGTGCTCATCTACGCTTGGGACCACTAAGTTCATATATGAACTGCTTGATCCACACCGCCCTCCTAGTCGTTCGTCCAGTAGTGCCAGATTCACCTTCTGTCGTTGAATCTATTTTTGTTTTTTTGCTTGGAACTCTTCCAAGGTACTGCCACCATTTAAGGTGAACACGAACTGTGGATTGGACTTAGTCATCTTTGTCACTTTGAAAGCTAGCATCAGTGAACCCTTTCACTGTTAACTCATTAACCCCACCATAGACCAGAAACGCATTCTTAGTTCTTCTTAAGTATTTAATTGCGTGTTGCTTTTTACTGTCTTCCTGTTTGCAACTTTTCCAGAAACTAGACTGGTATCTGCTCATAATGCTCAAGACGATACATCTGGTCTCGTACATATCATGGCATACATGATGGATCGAATAGCCGAAGCGTATCTAATTCCACTAGTTGCGATCCTTCTCAGGCTCTGTGACTTGTTAGACATAGCCTTTGATACTGTGTACCCCATTGTGCCATGACTGAAGGGAAAACCCTTTTTCGACCCTCCCACGCTAAACCTCTTTAGCATCTTGTCAACATACGTGGATTGAGATAAACCCAGCAGCCTCTTGGATCTATCTCTATAGATCTTTATACTCAGTATAAGTGCGCTTCTCCCAAACTCTTCATGGTGAAGCTTTCTGATGCCACTCTTTCATTGTTTGTATGTGGGATTTCATTTCTTATTAGCAATATGTAATCTACATAAAGTACCAGGAAGACGACATTACTCCCACTAACCTTCCTGTAAACACAAGGTTCATCCTCGTTCTTGATAAAACTGTTACTCTTAACGACTTCATCAAAACGCATATTCCAACTCCTTTATGCTTGCTTTAGCCCATATATCGACCTTTGTAGTTTGGATACCATATACTCCTGATCTTTGATTTCAAAGCCTTCAGGTTGTGTCATGTACACTTCCTCCTTCAAGAACCCATTCAAGAAGGCGGTCTTGACATCCATTTGCCAAATTTCATAGTCGTGGGGGCACGCTGTGATTGCAAGCATGATCCTAATAGATTTGATCATTCCTAACCGATGAGAAAGTCTCATCTAGAACCAACTCCTTGTCGACGATACCCTTTCGCCACCAACCTAGCTTTGTAGGTCTGAACGTTGCCATCTGCATCAGTCTTTCTTTTAAAGACCCATTTGTTACCGATAGGAACTATTCCTTGCGGTTTAGGAGCCAAGGTCCATACCTTTTTTTGATACATCGAATCCATTTCAGATTCAATGGCTTCAAGCCATCTAGAAGAGTCAACATCCTTGACTGCCTCTTCATAATTACTTGGTTCATCATCCTCGACAGTTTGCTGATTCTCAATCACAAACCCATACCTTTCAGGTGGATGGATGACCCTCGTAGACCTACGGAGTTATGTGTTTACTTCTTGTAATGTCCCACATCGGTTGGAAAGGAGAACAAAGCATGCCATATATATGGGTGTGGAAACCTTTCCTAGTGGAGGCCTTTTGGGGGTAACCCCAGAACGTAAAACCGTTAGTCCCGGCCGGGGCAAAGCGGACAATATCTGCTACAGGGTTTGGGGCTGTTACAGTTGGTATCAGAGCCTGGCCCTGGACCGGTGTGTACAGCGGGGACGCTGTATTCCCAGAGGGGGAGGATGTAAAAAGTCCCACATCGGTTGGAGAGGGAAACGAAGCATGCCATATATATGGGTGTGGATACCTTTCCTAGTGGAGGCATTTTGGGGTAACCCCAGAACGTAAAACCGTGAGTCCCGGAAGGGGGGCAGAGCGGACAATATCTGCTACAGGGTTTGGGGATGTTATAGTTGGTATCAGAGCTTGGTCCTGGACCGGTGTGTACAGCGGGGATGCTGTATTCCCAGTGAGGGAGGATGTAAAAAGTCCCACATCGGTTGGAGAGGGGAACGAAGCATGCCATATATATGGGTGTGGATACCTTTCCTAGTGGAGGCCTTTTGGGGGTAATCCCAGAACGTAAAACCGTGAGTCCCGGAAGGGGGCAGAGCGGACAATATCTGCTACAGGGTTTGGGGCTGTTACAGTGTGCTCGAGGGCCCGAGGGTTGCCGGGGCAAAGCGGACAATATCTGCTATAGGGATTGGGGCTGTTACACTTCTCCATCGGAGAACGTCGCCTGCGGAGCAGACTCGGGTTCCTCAATCTTTTCATGTGGTTCTTGAACTTCTTCAAGATCAACCTTACTCCCACTGGCTCCTTGAGAGATCAAATCCTTCTCAAGGAACTCAGCATCCAACAAACACCTTGTGTTCATTCTTGGAGTAAAAGTAGTATCCCTTAGAACCTCTAGGATACCCCGCAATTGACATTTAGTACTCTCAGCACTAAGCTTGTCTGATGCCAACGCTTTGACATAAGCCGGCGATCCCCATACCCTAAGGTAACTCAGGTTGGGTCTCTTACTGTTCCATATCTTATATGGTGTGGTCTAAGCAGATTTAGATGGTACCCTATTTAGAAGGTATGCCGTTGTGTCTAAGGCATATCCCCAAAACGATTTTGGAAGTTGAGTCTCACTCATCATAGACCTAACCATGTCTAACAAGGATCTGTTTCTCCTTTTGGAGACACCATTTTGGTGTGGTGTGTTAGGTGTAGTAAACTACGAGAGAATTCCATTTTCTCTCAGGTAATCCCGAAACTCATGGCTTAGATATTCACCATCATGATCTGATCACAATGACTTAACCATCTTGCCACGCTGTTTCTCTACTTCATCAGTAAATGAAATAGGAGTATCCTCCTCTAGCCTTAATAGACATTGGGCCACATACATCAAAGTGAATGAGTTCTAATAACTCACTAGCCCTATAAATCTCAAGCCCTTTGGGCTTTTGACGAATCATTTTCTCAGCTAGACAAGATTCACATTTTCCATAGGATTTCAAATCCTTGGAGTCTAGGTATCCATCTCTATGTATCCTAGACAATCTTGTTTCATTTATGTGCCCTAGTCTATAGTGCCAAAGATAGGATTGATTATCTATCCTAGGTCATTTCATATCTACATTGAGCACTTCAGTTTCCATTTCCAAAACTTACAAGCCATTTATTAAAGAAGCAGTACCAATACAATATCATTAAAAATGATAGAAAATGTATTATCCTTAATAGTGAAAGTAAAACCATCTTGTTCTAAACAAGAAATAGAAATAATGTTTCTAGAAATGCCGGGAACATAAAAGACAATTATTCAAATGCAATAAGAGGCTCGTAGGCTAATGAGGTCGGTATCTCCACCAGTATGAGCAGCAACTCTTGCTCCATCACCTGCGCGGAGGTCCACCTCTTTCTTCTCCAATCTTCTAGGGCTCCTAAGCACCTGCAACACATTGCAGATTATAAGAACCACAATCGGCATCCAATACCCATAAAGTCAGATTAGCACAAGAATAATTTATCTCAATAATGTGAATACCTGAGATAGATGCATCACCAGGCTCCTTCACACTCTTCAGGTAGTCTGGACAATTCCTCTTCCAATGGCCATTCTTGCCACAATGGAAGCACACAACATCGCTTTTGTCCTTGGGTGCACTCTTACCTTTCTCTTTGCCATTTTTCTTCTTGGGTTTTCCTTTAAGCTTAAGGAGTTGCCTTTTGCAGTTAAATTCAAAATTCAAATTCAAACGTTCGAACATTTAAATTCAAAATTCAAATTCACAATTCAAATTTCAAGATTCAAATTCAAAGTTTCAAAATTCAAAATTCAAAATTCAAAATTCAAAATTCAAAATTCAAATTCCAAATCCAAATTTCAAATTTCAAATTTCAAATTCAAAATTAAATGTTTGATAATTAATTTAACTAATTAAATTAATTAGTAATGTCTTGGACCATCCAAGCCCATTATTAGGCTTCAAAATAGCTTCTTGGGCTAATAACTATTATTAGGCCCAATACCTTTAATGCTAGATCATCATGACTATAAGGTGTTAATTAGGTCCAACATAGCCACTGACATAAATTGGCTCGGGCCCAACAAGCCCATAACCCATTTAATGACAACATAGAGCACTAGCAATGCTTTGTTGCCCCAGAGCTAGTTAGATTAATGACTTGATCATCCTATTACACATATTTGGTTGCCATATGTATTTCCTTTCGTCTCGGTTACCTTCCCATTAAACCTAGGGTAAGGAAATGTATCAACCCTTTCAGTTTTGGGTAAGCTTTATTCGAAATAGGGAATCTTCAATTTACTGACTCTAAAGGCAGATCATCTCTTGATCTCTTTTACTATGCATAGATTCCCGAGTCCCTATAAATGTCATCCCGATTTCCCCGGTTTACAGATAACCTAATCTCTCACAGAGATTTGACGAATTCCTTCAGCTTATCACCCTAGCCCTGTGCTCTTATAGGACAAGCCCAACAGTATATCTATGAGTCTCCATGTTTCAGGCAGACGAGGTATACAATCAAAGCATGCCTTCTTGAACACAGTCTAGGTAATAACTTCTGGTATAAGGAAAGACATACTCAAATATAAAGAGACTACTCTAATGACACTATCTGTGAGATTTCCTCATAGAGTCTCTTTGTGGGTCTGTTCAGTGCGAGCTATACCCTTATAGTCCACCCACGACTTTAGCTAAGACATCTTCATATCTGTAGCACATGAGGTCTTTATCTTGTATCCATATACAAATAGATAAGTCGTGCTAGTCTTACCCGAGATCACTGATCCCTGACGTGAATCGGCAAGTGTACCGAATCGCGCAAGTAATAAAATGATAAGTCAAGTTCGTATCCACAGAGAGTGTGTCCAAATCAATTAAACTATTCTTTTTAAGATTAAATATTCCAAGAGATTTTTGACACGAATGTCAGGATTGTGTGGGAATTTGATTTGTAAAATAAAAGACGTGTTTTTGTTCTTTTCGAATAATTAAGAATCCAACAAAACAAGGGTTTGAAAATTTATGAGAAAAACGCTGCAGTTAGAGAACACTCACCGATGATCCCCACCTTTAACTCTGGATCAAGTTAAATATTAATATATATATCGTGAAATTAGATAATTATCAGATAAAAGTATCAGTAGTTAATTCTCAATCCCTTGAGGAATTAACCCTTTAATCTCATATAGAACCCTAATTCCTTGAGGTGCCCTATATGAGATCAAGCATAAAGATCGATAATTAAAACATCTACAATATGAATCATGTCTATCCCTAGATCATGTTCATACCGTCGTTCTATTCCCTTTCTGGATTAAAGACCGTAGATCCCTCTTGTTGGCCCTAATCCTCAGATTTATTATCAATTACTAGATTGATCGGATCCAATAATAATAACAATACGATCAGAATAGAACGAAATTCAAAAGATAAATATATCAATAAAAACTCAATCCATTGTATCAGGGGTTCACACGGGTTCGTGACCCTAACCACAACAAAGAGGTTCTAGCCAACCATTATCATGGCTAAAATCCAATATTCAAATGAAAACATCCAACTACAAGAACTACAGAAAGGTAGAAGAAGAGATCCCTCTCCCAATCTCCAGAGCTTCCGCCTCCGAATGACCTAGAAATTGTCCAGAATGAAAAGTGTGTCTTTAGGGTTGCCTTGTGCCCTTTTTATACACCTCAGAATTCTCCTTTCCTCGCAACTGACAGCTGTCCATTTCAACCCTACGCTTGGAGCGCAGGATCTACGCTCCAAGCGTGGGGCTTCTGCCTGTTTTCTCCTTGTCTACGCTTCAAGCGTAGGGTTCTACGCTTGAAGCGTAGACTTACTGTCTTGGGTCTTTTCCTACGCTTCAAGCGTTGAATTGAACGCTTGAAGCGTGGAGCTTCTGTTTGATTTTCTTCCTGCTCCTTTATTTGACCTTCTGACGAAACGTATAACAGAAACCTTACAATTTATTACATAAACGTTATAACGGAAATATTAAAGTATGAATTTATTACAGAAACGTTTAACGGAAAGATTTAATTAAAATAAAATTGAATTCAAATTTCGAATTTAAAATTTGAATTCAACAGTTGCGCGATCCTCTGATGCTGCAAGCGCCATTCCCACGCTCGTAGCGTGGGCCTTTAGTTTCACTTTGTCCTTTTCAACATAAAATCAGTATATAACTTCAGATCAAGATATTTGACAAATTAACAGTGATTTTTCCCTTTTCTTGCATCAAATTAAGTAACATTCTTCCTCTTTTTATCTTACAATTCCTTATATGCTGATCGCATATCAAATAATTCCCAGATTTAAACGTTGTTGTCCCCAGCAATGTAAAAGACTCAGTCCAGGACATATTTAATTAATCCAACATAACATTCCAGAGACTCTCTCAGACACAATATGCCATGCATACCTGACTCAACATCATAAACTCCCAATAATGTCATCAGCTTCTTAGAGATACAAGTCTACATTGGTTACCCCTCACACAGATAAATAATATTCACTCAACACTCAGTGTTTAAGGGTATAATGAGCACTCAATCACTCAAAGCTATAACACTACCATAGGCTTGATCATATTCTAAAAAATTCTTAAAAATGAAGAATCACACACATGCATTAATTGATCAAAAGGACTTCACAGGTTGTAACTTGGCCGGGGTAATAGGGTAGGAATATATGGATAGTAGCTCAAACAACAATGAGATTGAAAACTGATATTATTTCACTTTAACACATTCAATTCAATGATTTTTGCTCCACTAACATCCCCACAGAATTTCGGGAATTAATTCCTTCCAGCCCACCTTTTACTCTTTTCCTTTTTTTTTATAAGGGCATAGATGATTTTTTTTTTTTATCCCTTAATCACTTGACCTTTGTGGAGCTTACCTCAATTTCTTTATTTTATTTTCAAAACATTCAATGATTCAACCTCAATCAAGGTAAGTCACGAAAAATGGATATAGGTTAAACCATCAATCAGGCCACAGGTCATTTATCAAGAATTAAGTTCAGGCTCAAAGGGCTAGCAAGGGGAAAATCTCATACAGGTGAGTTATTTTGGCCAATAGCAATTAAGAACAAAATGCCTTTATCATATCAATCAATGCATGCATAATAGAGAAACAAATCAAGTTCTAGAGTATTACAACAGTGAGACCTCTCAACAAAAATTTCAGTGTTTAGGCTCAAAACCTCACAGCTATGGTATCAATGCAGACTCAAGAAAATTGACCTCAGACATTATCAGAATTTCACAATATTAATTCAGACAAACGAGCAATCATGCAATCTAATTATGCCTATGCAATGTTATGTCAGAAAGTCATACAATATATGCCAAGAATTTAATCATGTACATTAACAAGATGAGCACATTTAAACCTGGGATTTGTTCAAAACACACTTTTTTTTAATTTTTATTTTATTTTATTATTTTTATTATTTTTTATTATTTTTTATTTTTTTTAATGGCACACCAAATAACCTATGAAGCACCGACACTTCAAAAACCCTGACGTGTCGTGTCCGACACTTCCCGACACTCTCGGACACTCCAACACTTCCCGACACTCCAACAAGCATTATAGAAATTCAAAAAAAGGTTCAAATGTTGATTTGCGTTGAGTTTTTAGTTCCAACTATTAGATTCGTTGGATTACGATTATCATTTTATTGAGTTTAATATAAATATTTGGGATATGTTATGTTTCTTTGCAAAATTTATGAATATTATAGGTTTAGATTCATTTTTTTTAAATTATTTAATATTAAGTATAATATATACTACATAAATTAAAAATATTATTTAATATCAAAACGTGTCCTAACGTGTCGAAATCTAACATTTTTTAGAATTAACGTGTCGGAGTGTCGTGTCGTATCGTGTCAGGTGTCCCGTGACGGTATCAGTGCTACATAGCAAATAACTATAAAAAATAACTAAGAAAATGAAAAGAGTTGGGATATCTCCCCTGATAGAAGAATTGCAGTTCTAAGGCGCAAGCCCACCATTCCCAGATTTAGAACATTGTTGTCCTCAGCAATAATTAAACCACAAGAAGGAAAACCTGCACAATGGAACAAGCAGTGGCATATAGAAGAGACTATAATGCGCACATTAAAACATCAGAGAAAAATATACTAACTAAAATACAAAACAGAAAAATAAACTAATGTACAAAATCTCCGTCAGCAAGGAGATAAATTCAAACCTCCATGTTATCCCACTCAGCAGCGTGGGATGACTCAGCAAATGGAGGATCTGGTGGTATTGGCTGCCTTGGTGTTTGGAGCCACCATTCCCAGATTTGGCCCAAACCATGGAGCCATGTTAGAAACTCTTTGAAGCTTTGATTCTTCTGAGAGATAGAATCTCTATGTCTCTTGTCAAACTTTAGCTTCCGGTGTCTCTTCCAATTCTTATTAAAGAGTTTGATCACCTCCTTTCTCACTACCTTCTTCATTGTAGGATGACTCCTCCCTTGGGGTTTCTTCTCATGTTTGCCATCATCCTCATTTAGAATTTTATTGGCATGAGCAGAGGGATCTTTGTCTTTCAATTCAGTCTTTTCTTCCTTCAGTGCTTCAGTCACTACCTTGTTACACAAGAAGATATCTCTTAAAGTTTTAGGAGACTCCTTCAACTCCACCTTCGTGGCACCATTTTCATCATCTGCTTTTCTAGAAACTTCAACCGCTACACTTTGCTTTTCCTTTAAGATTTCCAGACTAAAACAATCATCTTTGTGAGAAGACTGTTTTAAAGAATCAAAGACATTGATGGTAACGGTCTCATCATTCATCCTTAGTTCAAGCTTCCCGTTTTCAACATCAATCATTGCACGGGCTGTGGCTAGGAAAGGTCTACCCAATATGAGAGGCATTTCATTTTCTACCTCCATATCAAGCACAATAAAATCAGTCGGAAAGATGAACTTGTCAATTTTTACAAGGACATCTTCGACTATACCACTTGGCTTCCTTAAGGATCTATCAGCAAGCTGAAGAGAAACCAAAGTAGGCTTCAATTCAGTAATCCCAAAGGCTTTACAGACAGATAAGGGCATCAGATTAATGCTCGCCCCTAAATCACACAAAGCTTTGCCAATCTTTGTATCTCCAATTTCAATTTCAATGTTGAAGCTTCCAGGATCACGAAGTTTAGGAGGAAACTTCCTAGTGATAATAGCACTGCACTTCTCAGTAAGTGCAACTGTCTGACATTCTTGTAGTTTATGCTTCCTGGAGAGGAGATCTTTCATGAATTTTGCATAATTTGGCATATTAGCCAATGCTTCAGCAAACGGAATGTTCACATGCAACTTCTTGAAAATCTCAAGAAATCTGTCATAGCTTTTTGCTTTCAATTCTGGCTTCAACCTTCCAGGATAAGGTGCCATGTTCATAAGATACTCTTCACTAAGTTCAAATTTTTCTTTTGGAAGAGTAGATTGCTCCTTCACATCATCAGCCAGTTTCAATATTTCAGGAGATTTTTCAGTTTCTTTTTCAGACTTCTCCTCCTGTTCAACCTTCTCTTCCTTTTTCAGACGTCATATCTAAACCAGTACCTTGATAACTCTTCCTTTGGTAGCTATTACCGCCAGCAGAATTATTCTGATTCCTTGAGAAATTTTGCTGATTAGGGCGCTGATCATACCAAATGCCATTTACCTGCACCTGTTGAGAAGAATCAGAAGACATCAATGTAGGGCAAGCATTGGTGTCATGATCTTCATGACAATATTCACAGTCAAAAACAACTACATTTGCTTGAACTTTAGAAAGCTTCATCCTCTCAAACTTTGCATTCAGATTAGACATCTGTTGTGATAACAACTTTTGCTCTGCCAGCATTGCGTTATTATCATTGAGTGGCACTACTTCCCTTTTTCCTGTCCTTGAAGATGTTTCATTCTCATTTTTAGCTAACTTGTCAATCAGATGATATGACTCTGAAGCTAGCTTATCACCCAAAGAACCGCCTGCTGCAGTATTAATAACCAGTTTCGTCTCCGGTAGACAACCATTGAAAAAGATTCTCACTTGGTCCCCTTGAGATAGGTTATAATGAGGAACCTTTCTCATGAGGGCCTTGAATCTATTCCAAGAAGCGCAGATGGTCTCTCCCATTTGTTGTTTGAAGGAGGTGATATTATTCACCATGTTGTTGTATTTCTCCATGGGAAAGAACTCTGCAAAGAATTTTTCAGACAAGTTTTCCCAAGAAATGATGCTATCAACAGGTTGTCTTTCCACCCAATCAAGAGCTTTTCCCTTAACAGAAAAAGGAAAAAGTCTCAATCGTATTGCATCATCAGAAACATGTGGAGGCTTTGTAGAGTCACAGATTCGTAAAAATCTGTCAACGAATCTGTGAGGATCTTCATTGTCCTCTCCTCCATACTTTCTCTCTCGGCCAACTGAATGATGTTGGACTTGAGCTCCCATTGATTGTTCCCAAGTTCTGGTGGAACAATTCCAGCATTGGGCCTGTTAAAGATAGCCGTGAGAATGGTGTTCATCCTAGGATCAGCATTCTGATTAGGGGCAGCCATCTCTAGGGTTTCAGCTACTGGAATGGGAGTTGTCTGTGCCCTTTTTCTTTCCTTCTCCCTTTCAGCAATTCGTTCGCTTCTCCTTAGAAAAGCACTGCTTTGCATACAACTTCAGAGAAAAGATTAGTAGCACAGATTCAAAAACAAAAATAATAAATAAAAATAAAATAAAAACAATTTAATCTTTAAAATCAAGATTAATTGATTTTAGAAAAACACTCCCCGGCAACGGCGCCAAAAACTTGACGTAAATCGGCAAGTGTACCGAATCGCGCAAGTAATAAAATGATAAGTCAAGTTCGTATCCACAGAGAGTGTGTCCAAATCAATTAAACTATTCTTTTTAAGATTAAATATTCCAAGAGATTTTTGACACGAATGTCAGGATTGTGTGGGAATTTGATTTGTAAAATAAAAGACGTGTTTTTGTTCTCTTCGAATAATTAAGAATCCAACAAAACAAGGGTTTGAAAATCTATGAGAAAAACGCTGCAGTTAGAGAACACTCACCGATGATCCCCACCTTTAACTCTGGATCAAGTTAAATATTAATATATATATCGTGAAATTAGATAATTATCAGATAAAAGTATCAGTAGTTAATTCTCAATCCCTTGAGGAATTAACCCTTTAATCTCATATAGAACCCTAATTCCTTGAGGTGCCCTATATGAGATTAAGCATAAAGATCGATAATTAAAACATCTACAATATGAATCATGTCTATCCCTAGATCATGTTCATACCGTCGTTCTATTCCCTTTCTGGATTAAAGACCGCAGATCCCTCTTGTTGGCCCTAATCCTCAGATTTATTATCAATTACTAGATTGATCGGATCCAATAATAATAACAATACGATTAGAATAGAACGAAATTCAAAAGATAAATATATCAATAAAAACTCAATCCATTGTATCAGGGGTTCACAAGGGTTCGTGACCCTAACCACAACAAAGAGGTTCTAGCCAACCATTATCATGGCTAAAATCCAATATTCAAATGAAAACATCCAACTACAAGAACTACAGAAAGGTAGAAGAAGAGATCCCTCTCCCAATCTCCAGAGCTTCCGCCTCCGAATGACCTAGAAAAACATAATCATGTCCTAATGTTGGCTCTAGGCCCTTCCATCATTCAATTTCCTTAAGTTAAACATCATTTACAACATTCTCAAAATAATGGCCATTTACATGCATATATGGACCATTTTTACAACATTACACATCAAGACTTCAAGGCTATGAATGTGGCAATGGACAAGTCCCATGCTCACTCAAAATATACAGTTATCCAAGCCATGAATAATAAAACATAACAAGACTTAGCATATGACCATGAACACTAACAAAAGCATGGAAAATGACATCATGCAATATGTTCATGACCTAAGTCTCAAAATACTAATGGTATGCTATGTGCACTCCATAAACTCCTCCAAAAGCCATGCAGTCCCAATGCACCGCATGCCAATCCGACGTCCACTACACAGGCTTCTTGCCCGAAGCTCCTCCCGTCTCATAGTGACCTGAAATGTGGTCCCCCAAACACGGGGTGAGATATACGGATATATCTCAGTAAACCAATGGAGCTAGAGGCTCTCTCCACTCCATGGCTCACTAAAATGTACCAAAATGACATAATATGGCATGCAAGTAAAACAATATCACCATCCTCCTGGAGACACCCAAGAACATCCACTCATGGATTCATGTTCAAGGACTCCACCATATAACTCCCGAGACAGTCCTGGCGCCTCTCCCATGGTTGAGAAGACTCCATGGCAATACCCAACCGGAACTCCTCATGAGCCCTATCCGGCGGACGTCCCCCGCTTGGATCATCCTGATGTTGCTCCCAGAGTCAACACCATGGCATCTCCAACTGGCATTCTCCCGTAGGACGAATCCAGCGGATATCCAAACCAACACACGTCAACTGGCCAGTGACCAAACAATTTTCACAAAATACAAGTAATATGCATACAAGCACACAATCACACCATGTCATAAACACATAATCCAACCACAACCTTCCTCTAGGTGTGGTGGAGCTCACTAGGGATTAAACCCAAGTTCCAAGAGTTTACCTTAACACGAGCAACACCGTTCCAAACGTATGCTCCAGATCAACTTTTCACAATTCCAACCGTGTGAGGCACCCTACAACAATCATTAAATCCAAATTACACCAAAACTCATTTTTCATCAAAATTCCTCAAATTCCTCTAAGTTAAAAACCCATATTTCTCACCAAAATTTAACATAGCATTTCTAGCTTACAAACATGATTCTAAGGCCTTTTCATCTAATAGCATTTTTCCATTTGGGCTCTCTATCATCACACATCTAAAATCAAAGGTTTGAACACATATTCATAGATCTAAGAAATCAACTATCAAAAGACCACAAATATACTTACAATGGGTAGTATGATCACCACCAAGGCTTCACTAAACCATTTGAAGCTCAAAACTCCAAGAAATCTCCAAAAACTCCAATGGGTCGGATCTGTTCTTGCTCAAAACGCGGCCAAAGAGATGGATTCAAGGCTTCTAAGTGCTACCAATGGCTTTGGAAGGTTGTTTACGATAGATTTCAACACCAAAATCAAGCGATTCGGTGGAGAAACGAAGAAATGGAAGAAATGGTGAGAAATGGCTCTTGGTTCCTTTCTTTTCTCACAGGAGGGCGCACGGGCATGGAGGAAAGAAAGAAGGAAAAGAAGAAGAAAAGGGAGGTGGGGCCAAGTGACTTCGGTCACACGGGTCCCACACGCGATCTAACTTTAACTCCGATAAAAATTCCGATCACAAATCCTTAATCTAATTATTTTTCCAGTCCATGACATATTTTTCTTTCTCCAAAATAATGATAAAAATTTCACACCTATTGGTACACTCACTCCTCAGTATTTTAACACTAAAAATTCACTATTCATCAATTTTTCCCAAATTTGCCTATTTACTCAATTTTTCGCCCTGATTCCATTTTCAGCATTACTTTTGTCATTTGAAATCTCTAACTCAGTATTTTTGCCTCATATCACATGGTTGGCAAATTACCTTTTTGCCCTTTTTGCCCCTTTTGGCCATAATACTTGGATTTTCACTAATCCATCAACTTTCATTTCACAATATCATATTAAAATAAACATTTAAATATTTGAGGTGTTATAGTAACCCACCAACAGCACTTGGATGACAATGTGATGGAAATATGCATCATGTTGGCATCCATGTCGCTTGAACTGCAAAAGCAGCATGAGCATATGGATGCTCCCTCTATTATCATACATCTCAAGGAGTTGTATGATATTAAAGGCAGGCATGAGAGGTATGAGGCCTCAAGAGAACTGTTCTCTTGTAGGATGACTGAGAGCACGTCTGTTGGCAGCCATGTTCTCAAGATGATCGGGCTGATTGAGAAGCTAGGAAACCTAGGCTTCATCATGGATGCCGAGCTAAGTAATGACTTAGTCCTCACCTCACTTCCACCTTCCTTCAGTCAATTCATCATGAATTACAATATGCATGGGATGCAAGTGAGCTTGCCTGAGTTGTTAAGCATGTTAACAACAACTGAAGTGTCTATCAAGAAGGATAGGACACAGGCTCTTTTGATTGGTGGGCCTAGCAAGGCCAAGGGAAAGGTTAAGGAGCCTGCAAAAGGTGACCCCCTTAAGCCCAAAGGAAAATCCAAGAAGAAGAAGGGCAAGAAGAAGGGTAAGAAGACACCTAAGGACAAAGGGTGATGCTGAGTGCTTCCATTGTGGCAAGAAAGGCCACTGGAAGAGGAATTGTCCAGACTACCTGAACAATGTGAAGGACAAGAAGCATGGTGATGCTTCTGCCTCAGGTATTTTCATGATTGAGATAAATTATTCTTATGCTAATCCATCCTCATGGGTATTGGATACCGGATGCGGTTCTCATATTTGCAATATGTTGCAGGTACTTAGGAGCCCAAGGAGATTGGATAGAAACGAGGTGGATCTCCGCGTTGGTAATGGAGCAAGAGTTGCTGCTCATTCAGTTGGAGATGCTGACCTTATTTTGCCTACGGGCCTTTTATTGCATTTGAATAATTGTCTTTATGTTCCGCATATTTCTAGAAACATTATTTCAATTTCTTGTTTAGAACAAGATGGTTATACTTTCAGTATTAGGGATGGTACTTTTTCTATCATTTTGAATGATATGGTTTACGGTACTGCTTCTTTAATAAATGGATTGTATGTGTTGGAAATGGGAAATGAAGTGCTCAATATAGATGTGAAACGACCTAGGACGGATAATCAATCTTATCTTTGGCACTGTAGTCTAGGGCACATAAATGAAACAAGATTGTCTAGGATGCATAGAGATGGATACCTGGACTCCATGGATTTGGAATCCTATGGACAGTGTGAATCTTGTCTAGCTGGGAAAATGATTCAACAAAAGCCCAAAGGGCTTGAGAGTCATAGGGCTAGTGA
This sequence comes from Gastrolobium villosum, assembly GCA_032173675.1. Lineage (NCBI taxonomy): Eukaryota > Viridiplantae > Streptophyta > Magnoliopsida > Fabales > Fabaceae > Gastrolobium > Gastrolobium villosum. The sequence goes on from JAVKPL010002517.1 coordinate 15,349, forward strand.
GTTATTAGAACTCATTCATACTGATGTATGTGGCCCAATGTCTATTGAGGCTAGAGGTGGATATTCTTATTTCATTACCTTTACAGATGACAAATCAAGATTTGGGTATATATACCTAATGAGATATAAATCTGAAGTGTTTGAAAAGTTCAAAGAGTTTAGGAATGAAGTGGAGAAACAACGTGGCAAGATGATTAAAACATTACGATCAGATCGTGGTGGTGAAACAGGTGTCTCCGAAACGGTGTCTCCGAAAAGAGAAACAGGACCTTGTTAGACATGGTTAGGTCTATGATGAGTGAGACTCAACTTCCAAAATCGTTTTGGGGATATGCCTTAGACACAGCGGCATACCTTCTAAATAGGGTACCGTCTAAATCTGTTCAGACCACACCATATGAGATATGGAGTGGTAAGATACCCAACCTGAGTTACCTCAGGGTATGGGGATCGCCAGCTTATGTCAAAGCGTTGACATCAGACAAGCTTAGTGCTAAGAGTACTAAATTTCTATTTGTGGGGTATCCTAAAGGTACTAAGGGATACTACTTCTACTCCATGGAAGAACACAAAGTGTTTGTGTCAAAGAATGCTGAGTTCCTTGAGAAGGATTTGATCTCTCAAGGAGGCAGTGGGAGTAAGATTGATCTTGAAGAAGTGCAAGATCCACAAGAACAGATTGAGGAACCTGAGTCTGCTCCGCAGGCGACGTTCTCCAATGGAGAAGTAAACACACAAATCCGTAGATCTACGAGGGTCATCCATCCACCTGAAAGGTACGGGTTTGTAATTGAGAATCAGCAAACTGTTGAGGATGATGAACCAAGTAACTACGAGGAGGCGGTCAAAGATGTTGACTCCTCAAGATGGCTTGAAGCCATGGAATCTGAAATGGATTCGATGTATCAGAACAAGGTATGGACCTTGGTTCCTAAACCGCAAGGAATAGTTCCTATCGGTAATAAATGGGTCTTTAAAAGAAAGACTGATGCAGATGGCAACGTTCAGACCTACAAAGCTAGGTTGGTGGCGAAAGGGTATCGTCAAAGACAAGGAGTTGACTATGATGAAACTTTCTCACCAGTTGCCATGATCAAATCTATTAGGGTCATGCTTGCAATAGCAGCATACCACGACTATGAAATTTGGCAAATGGATGTCAAGACCGCCTTCTTGAATGGGTTCTTGAAGGAGGAAGTGTACATGACACAACCTGAAGGCTTTGAAAACAAAGATCAGGAGCATATGGTATGCAAACTACAAAGGTCAATATATGGGCTAAAGCAAGCATCAAGGAGTTGGAATATACGTTTTGATGAAGTCATTAAGAGTAACGGTGTTATCAAGAACGAGGATGAACCTTGTGTTTACAGAAAGGTTAGTGGGAGTAATGTCGTCTTCCTAGTGCTTTATGTAGATGACATATTGCTAATAGGAAATGACATCCCCACATTAAAAATAACGAAAGAGTGGCTTTTAGAAAACTTTACCATGAAGGATTTGGGAGAGGCAGCCTTTATACTTGGTATAAAGATCTATAGAGATAGATCCAAGAGGCTGCTGGGTTTATCTCAATCCACGTACGTTGACAAGATGCTAAAGAGGTTTAGCATGGAAGGGTCGAAAAGGGGTTTTCTTCCTGTCAGTCATGGGGTACACCTATCAAGGGCTATGTGTCCTAAGTCACAGCCTGAGAAGGATCGCATGAGTGGAATCCCATACGCTTCGGCTATTGGATCCATCATGTATGTCATGATATGTACAAGACCAGATGTCTCATATGCTTTAAGCATTACGAGCAGATACCAGTCAGACCCTGGAGAGGGTCACTGGACGGCAGTCAAAACCATCCTTAAATACTTAAGAAGAACTAAGGATGCGTTTCTGGTCTATGGTGGGGTTAATGAGTTAACAGTGAAAGGGTTCACTGATGCCAGCTTTCAGAGTGACAAAGATGACTGCAAGTCACAGTCAGGATTCGTATTCACCTTAAATAGTGGGGCAGTGTCTTGGAAAAGTTCCAAGCAGGAGACAACAGCAGATTCAACGACAGAGGCTGAATACATAGCTGCTTCAGAAGCAGCTAAGGAGGCAGTGTGGATCAAGAAGTTCGTAAATGAACTAAGGGTGGTTCCAAGCGTGGATGAGCCCATACAGTTGCTTTGCGACAACACAGGAGCCATTGCGCAGTCAAAGGAACCTAGGTCTCATCAAAGATCTACACACGTGCTCCGCAGATATCATTTGATTAGAGAAATCATTGATAGGAATGATGTAAAAATGGATTATGTTCCCACAGACGATAACCTGGCCGATTCTCTGACAAAGGCTGTTTCTCAGAGAAAACATGATAGTCATTATGAGGCTTTGGGCATACGACTTAGGTCTGATTGGCTCTAGGCCAAGTCGGAGCTTGTTAGCATATGGGTGTCCTAGAGACAATCTTTTGATTAAATAAAGGACACTAGATGTAGAACTTTGTTTGTCGCAAATAAATGAAAGCACTATTTATTCAATTTCATATTGTGTCTCGATATTACTGTTAATATTATATGAACGAACTGGATAAACCCCTTGGAATAGAACTGGTATCTCTTGAGTATCTGTGATGAGATCACGATAATGAGGATTCAAGGATATTGCATGTCTATTCCTAATTATATGTTCCTAGTCTAGAGACACTGAGTTTGGGGATCAGTGATCTCGAGTAAAGACTAGTACGACTTATCTACTTGTATATGGATACAAGGTAAAGACCTCATGAGCTGCAGATATGGAGATATCTTAGCTAAAGTCGTGGGTGGACCTATAAGAGTATAGCTCGCACTGAACAGACCCAAAAGAGACTCTATGAGGAAATCTCACAGATAGTGTCATTAGAGTAATCTCTTTATGTTTGGGTATGTCTTTCCTTAGACCAGAAGTTATTACCTAGACTGTGTTCTTGAAGGCATGTTTTGATTGTATGTCTTGTCTGCCTGAAACATGGAGACTCATAGGTATACTGTTGGGCGTGTCCTTAAAGGGCACAGGGCTAGGGTAATAAGCTGAAGGAATTCGTCAAATCTCTGTGAGAGGTTAGGTTAAGTCATTAATCTGACTAGTTCTGGGGCAACAAAGCATTGCTAGTGCTCTGTGTTGTCATTAATTGGGTTGTGGGCTTGTAGGGCCCGAGCCCAGTTATGTCAGAAGCTAAGTTGGACCTAA
>JAVKPL010002518.1:0-18574 GCA_032173675.1 Gastrolobium villosum
AATTTTATTTTGTTAACTAAATATAAAAGAAATAATTTATAAATTAATTTTTTTTTCTGTTATGAAATTTGATATAAAAACTTATCAAAGTACGAAAAATTATTTATATTTATATTTATATTTATGTTATGAAATTTAAATATTTGATTGATTATATGACTTATTATGGACTCTTATATGTAATAAATATAAATTATATTATATATATTAAAGATTTTATTTAATATCAAAACATATCCCAACGTGTCGAAATATGACATTTTTTAGAATTAACGTGTCGGCGTGTCGTGTCGTGTCCCTTGTCCTTGTCCGTGTCCGTGCATCATAGGTACAAACTATGTAGCATTGATACCGACTCGGGACACGTGACACGATCCGACACGACACTCCAACACGTTAATTCTAAAAAACATTAGATTTCGACACGTTAGGACACGTTTTGATATTAAATAATATTTTTAATTTATATAGTGTATATTATATTTAATATTCAATAAATTAACAAAAGAAAATGAAACTAAACTTATAATATTCATCAATTTTGCAAAGAAATATAATATATTCCAAATATTTATATTAAACTCAATAAAATGGTAATCGTAATTCAACGAATCTAATAGTTGGAACCAAGAACTCAATGCAGCGCGACCTTTGAACCTTTTTTGAATTTTTATAACTCGTATTGGAGTGTCGGGGAGTGTCGAAGTGTCGGGAAGTGTCGCACAACACGTTAGAGTTTTTGAAGTGTTGGTGCTTCATAGGGTACAAACCAAAGCTTTACGGAGAGTCATTGTGTGTGTGTAGTCTCAAGTGAAGGATGGAAATGAGAGGACACAACGGCTCTAAGTTAGTATTTTAGTAGAGTAATAGCTTTGTAAATAACTAAAAGGTGTCTCTTCAAACAGCTGAAGAGGGTTATATATAGATATGGAAGATTTCATAATGATGAGCGGGAGAATGAATTATAATTGTTTTGCCCTAGTGCACCTCATCGTATATTCTAAGACAAACCCATTCTTTGGCAAGTCCGTTGACGCGTCGCTTCCTCCTTCACTTTCAGCTTTGCGTTCACACTACAAGATTTTAAAAACCTTTCCTTCTTTGGTAAATCAGTGAATAAAAAAATATAAAAGAAAAACTAATCTTCAATTTAAATCGATGAACAAGATTTCTTCATCTACATCAATGGTCAAGATTTGTTATAAATGGTAGGTGGCAGACAACTCATTCAATGTCCCAGTGATTTGTGCATTGGAATTACTCAGCTCTTCTAAATATTTTCTACATTGGAATTGCTCACTCTTTTAAAATTCGAATTCTGAATTGATTTCAAATTTTGGATTTCAATTTTAAATTTCAAATTGTAATGGTGGGAAAGGATTTGGAAAATTTTTGATGCTATTCTTTTGTTGCTTGCATCTATAAAAAGGAACATTGTACATTGTTATTTCATTTTTTCCCCGGTATTCAATTCTTGTTGTTATGAGTATTTCCTAAACTTGTAATATCATGTTGTTTATATATGATATACTCATTGTTGAATTCATACCATTGTTGAATCTTTTTTGCATATATACTGGAACTTGTTAATATTTGTTTAAGCCATGTGGGCCCAAAAATGAATATGGCATTATTATTTTGTGGCCCAAAATGGTTTTGCTTTCTTATTCTCATTTGGCAGTATTATGACAACCAAATGAAATGATGCGTTTTATTTAATGGTGGTATACATATCAAATTGTGAATTACAACACTGTGAAGGAAAATATCTAGTTGGTATGCATTATTCAGATCTTGCTTTTATCTCTCTGTTCATACGTTTCTTTGAAATCAGGAAAAGGGTAGGGTTTTGTCGAGTATGTGTGAGGGAGATTTGAGGGAAAAAGAGTGAGAATCTCATCTTGGCTCTTTGGAGAGAAGTGATCCTCGTGTGAAGGTGCATCAATTGATCGAAGCATTATTATAAGATGTTGTCAACAGTGAATGAAGGTGAAGCTTGGAGGCGTTCCTAGCTGGTGAAGTCCGGTCCGTGGAGTTGTAGAGCTGAAGATACAGATTCATTGGTGTTTGCTCTCTGACTCGGTGATACATTTCTTTTGTTCTTTCTACTGTTGATAAATTTTTTGTTTGCATGTACTTTCTGGTCTCGGAGGTTCTTTTCTCTATAATTGTGAGTAGGTGCTGGTTTTACAATTTTTATGCATGTTGTGTTAGCTGCTGGTATATGTAAATTGTTGATCACATTTGTACCTATTTCTATTCTGAATATTAGTGCATGCTAGAGGGCGTTTGACCCTCACTGGCTAACTTGGATGTAGGAAATTCTTTTACAAAGAATTTCTGAACCAAGTATAAATTTCTTGTGTGTTATTTCTTATGTTTTCTGCTTCTGCAAAGTTATTTTCTGGGTTGATTCTTGGTAGCTCTATACCAAGAATTGTAACAAGTGGTATCAAGAGCTTAGGTTCTTGGTTCCTTTTTTCTTCTGGTCAATATCTGTTTATGTTCCGTGTTTTATGTTGTTTTCCCTCTGGTCCTCGTGCTTTTTGCTTTTGGAAGCTAAAGAGGATGGGTATCACCAAGGTTGGGGTGGAGAAGTTTGATGGGAGGGGTGACTTTAACATGTGGAAGATCAAGATGAAGGCTGTCTTGGTCCAACAGAAGTGTGTGGATGATGTTGGTCCTGGAAAGGATCTTCCTAATTCCCTGACACCTAAGGACCTAAAAGATTTAATGGCTTTAGCTCATAGTCTAATTGTTGTAAATCTTTCTGATAGTGTCCTTAGGCGAGTGTGTAAGATAACTACTCCTAGAGAGATTTGGGAAAAAGCTTGAGGCTCTCTATCAAACCAAATCTGCCACAAACAAGATGTTCTTGAAGGAGAAGTTTCTTTCCTTCATGATGGATCCTTCTAAATGCTTGGAGGACAATCTTGATGAGTTTAACAAACTCACCTTAGATCTGGATAATGCTGGGGCAGCTGCCTCAGATGAGGATCAAATTTTGATCCTCTTGAATTCTGTTCCAGATTCATATAGGGGTGTAAAAGATGCTATAAAATACAGCAAAGGGGGAATGGACTTAGATGAGATAACTGAAGCTTTGAGAGCAAGGGAGGTTGAAATACTCTCCCATAAAAAGTCTCATGCTGAGGGGCTGGCTGTGAAGGGTAAAGGAAACAAGAAGGGAAAATCTAAAGGTAAATGGAAGGGAAACAATAATGTATCCCAACCTAACCAGAATACACAAGGTAATAAAAGTAAGGAGCAGCCAAAAGGTAAACTTACCTGCTGGTTGTGTCATAAAGAGGGGCATATCAAGAAGAATTGCCCTTAAAATAATAAGGGAGCTGCAAAGGCAGCAACTAAAACTGAGTATGCAAATTTACTTAGTGGGTGTGAGGGTGCTGAAGTCCTTATGGTGTCTAATAAGGGCTTTGAGGCTGAATGGGTCATGGATTCAGGTTGCACTTTTCACATGACACCTAGGAAGGAGTGGCTTGCTGGTTTAAGGTTCCAAAAGGGTGGAAAGGTCCTTTTGGGGAATGACCAGATTTGTCAAATACAAGGGATTGGGGCTGTCAAGTTCCAAATGGCTGATGGCAGCCATAAAATCCTCAAAGAAGTGAGGTATGTCCCTGACTTGAGGAGAAATTTAATTTCTCTTGGTATGCTTGACTCAAGTGGGTTGTTATTCAAGAGTGAGCAAGGTTCACTCACTGTTCTTAAGGGTAAAGAAATTTTAATGGAAGGAAGGTTGATTAATGGCTTGTACATTTTACAAGGCCATGCTATCTCATCTGAAAGTTGTATAATAGCAGCCAAGGATGATGAATCTGTTATCTGGCATAAGAGAATGGGTCATATTAGCAACCAGGGTCTGTCTGAGTTATGTAAACAAGGCATTATAAGTTCTAAGAAAGTAACTTGTGTTGATTTTTGTGAAAATTGTATATTGGGAAAAACACACAAGTTACCTTTTCCTAGTTCTTCAAACTTTTCTAAATCAATCCTTGATTACATAGACTCTGATTTGTGGGGATCACCTAATGTTCCCTCTTCTCTCTCTGGTTGCCATTACTTCCTTTCGGTTGTGGATTCATATTCTAGGAGAGTATGGACCATGTTCTTGAAGCAAAAGGATCAAGCCTTTGATAGCTTCAAGAATTGGAAGACCCTTGTAGAGAATGAGACTGATAAGAAAGTCAAGGTCCTAAGGACTGATAATGGGCTTGAGTTTTGCAATAATCAATTTTTTGATTTTTGCAACGAGCATGGTATAAAGAGGCACAGAACTTGTGCTGAAACTCCCCAACAAAATGGGGTGGCTGAAAGGATGAATAGAACCATCCTAAATAAGGTCAGATGTATGCTGGCTGAATCTGGTCTCCCTAAATCTTTTTGGGCTGAGGCTGTGTCCACAGCCTGTTACCTTATAAATAGGAGTCCATCCACTGTTATAGGTCTTAAAACCCCTATGGAGCTTTGGTCTAGTAAGCCACCAAGTCTAGGACACTTAAAACCATTTGGTTGTCTTGCATACATGCATGTAAAACAAGATAAGTTGAGTCCTAGAGCTGTTAAATCTGTTTTTGTTGGTTATCCTTCAGGTGTTAAGGGATATAAGCTATGGCTCATAGCTGAAAGGAAGTGTGTCATAAGTAGAGATGTGATTTTTGAAGAAAACATATTATATAAAAGACATATCCAAACTTAGTGACAAAGAGCATCCTCCTAGGACTGTTGAGTTGGAGCTGGAGCTGCCCAACAACACTGGGAAGCAACCTAATGTTGCTGAAAATGATCAACAGCATCAAATTACTGAAGATCAAGAGGATGGGAATGACATTCCCATTGAGGAGCATGATGTGGAAGTGGATAGAGATAATCTGGAGGATTATTTGCTATCTAGGGATAGGACTAGGAGGAATATAAGACCTCCAAGTCACTTTGCACATGCAGATGTCATAGCATTTGCACTCCAAGTAGGAGATGTGCTGGAGTTTAATGAACCCAGCTCATACCAAGAGGCTATGAGGCTGGATTCTAAAATTCATTGGATAAAAGCCATGAAGGAAGAGATGGAATCTCTTGAGAAAATAAGACTTGGGTTTTGGTGGAGCGTCCAAAGAACAAGAAGGTGATTGGATGCAAATGGATCTTTAAAAGGAAGCCTGAAATCCTAGGTGTTGAAGCTGTCAGGTTTAAGGCAAGGGCTGTTGCTAAGGGATTTTCACAAGTTGAGGGGGTTGATTATAATGAAATTTTCTCCCTTGTTGTGAAACATGTTTCTATTAGGCTCATTCTTTCAGTTATTGCAATTCATGATTTAGAATTGGAATAATTGGATGTCAAGACTGCTTTCTTGCATGGCAGCCTTGAAGAGCTCATATTCATGGAGCAACCCGAAGGCTTTATAAAAAAGGGGGCTGAGAATAAAGTGTGTCTTTTGAAAAGGTCCCTTTATGGGTTAAAACAAACCCCTAGGCAGTGGTATAAGAGATTTGATGATTTTGTTTTGTCAAAAGGATTTAATAGGAGTAATTTTGATTATTGTGTGTACTTTAAACAGCATCATGATGATTGTTTTATCTACTTAATGATTTATGTTGATGACATGTTAATTGCATCTAAGGACATAAATGAAATTAATAATCTGAAATCATTGTTGAAAAAGGAATTTGAGATGAAATTTCTTGGTCCAGCTAAGAGTATACTTGGCATGGACATTACAAGGACAAGAGATGAGAGGAAATTGACTCTCTCTCAATCTGAGTATGTGAAAAAGGTCTTAAAGACCTTTGACATGTACCTGGCCAAAACTGTAAGTGTTCCCCTTGTTGGTCACTTCAGGTTGAAGGCTGTAGATGGTGAGTTAGCCTCAGATGAGGCTTCTTTTATATGCAATAATCCATATTCTAATGCTGTTGGATGCCTAATGTATGCCATGATAGGTTCTAGGCTTGATATTGCATATGGTGTTAGTGTAGTAAGTAGATACATGAGTAAAACATCTAAGGAACATTGGAATGCTGTGATATTAATGGTTATTGTGATTTTGACAATGCTGCTGATCTTGATAAAAGAAGGTCTCTAACTGGTTTTGTTTTTTGTGTGAGAGAAAATGTGGTGAGCTGGAAGGCAAGCTTGCAACACATTGTGACACTCTCCACAACTGAAGCAGAGTATGTGGCTCTCACAGAAGCTGTCAAGGAGGCAATGTGGCTACATGGAATTGTCTCTGAGTTGGGTTTAGGTAAGGACCCACCTAAGGTATCTTCTGATTCTCAATCTGCCATACACTGGTCCAAAAATGGTGCCTACCATGAAAGGACCAAGCATATAGATGTTAGGTTGCATTTCATAAGGGAAATAATTAGTAATGGTCAGGTTAATGTGAATAAAATATCAACTGAAATTAATCCTGCAGATATTTTGACTAAGACTGTCCCTCTTAGTAAATTTAGGGAGGCTCTAAATTTGCTAAAAGTAAAACCTCTCTAAATTGCATGCATAGCATAGGCCTTGGGTTAAACGCCAGAAAAAATCTGGTGTGCACTTTATTCGATTGTATGTTTAGTAAATAGGTGGAGATTTGTTATGAGTATTTCCTAAACTTGTAATATCATGTGTTTATATATGATATACTCATTGTTGAATTCATACCATCGTTGAATCTGTTTTGCATATATAATGGAACTTGTTAATATTTGTTTAAGCCATGTGGGCCCAAAAATGAATATGGCATTATTATTTTGTGGCCCAAAATGGTTTTGCTTTCTTTCTCTCATTTGGCAGTATTATGACAACCAAATGAAATGATGTGTTTTATTTAATGGTGGTATACATATCAAATTGTGAATTACAACACTGTGAAGGAAAATATCTAGTTGGTATGCATTATTCAGATCTTGCTTTTATCTCTCTCTGTTCATACGGGTTCTTTGAAATCAAGAAAGGGGTAGGGTTTTGTCGAGTATGTGTGAGGGAGATTTGAGGGAAAAAGAATGAGAATCTCATCTTGGCTCTTTGGAGAGAAGTGATCCTCGTGTGAAGGTGCATCAATTGATCGAAGCATTATTAGAAGATGCTGTCAACAGTGAACGAAGGTGAAGCTTGGAGGCTAACCTAGCTGGTGAAGTCTGGTCCGTGGAGTTATAGAGCTGAAGACACGGATCCATTGGTGTTTGGTCTCTGATTCGGTGATACCTTTCTTTTGTTCTTTCTACTGTTGATAAATTTTTTGTTTGCATGTACTTTCTGGTCTCGGAGGTTCTTTTCTCTGTAATTGTGAGTAGGTGCTGTTTTACAATTTTTATGCATGTGTTAGCTGCTGTTATATGTGAATTGCTGAACACATTTGTACCTATTTCTATTATGAATATTAGTGCATGCTAGAGGGCGTTTGACCCTCACTGGCCAACTTGGATGTAGGAAATTCTTTTACAAAGAATTTCTGAACCAAGTATAAATTTCTTGTGTGTTGTTTCTTATGTTTTCTGCTTCTGCAAAGTTATTTTCTGGGTTGATTCTTGGTAGCTCTATACCAAGAATTGTAACACTTGTTAATTATATTTCTTTGAGAGAAATAACCTCTTTCTTTTCTTCTTTTTCGTCTTCCCAAACGAAATGCTTTCAACGTAAAGATTTTGACGACAATGTTGAGATAGTCCAGTTGGATGAACGAGTAGTGCTAATCATTTTTTTAATGTTTTCATCACTGTTGTGATTTTGTCTCTATTGATATTTTAAATTTATGTGTCTGTTATTATGATTTTTGTTTCCGTTGTTGATATTTTGGCTTTCTCTTTTTTTGTAGGGTGGAAGGATCCATGCGACTGTCAAAGGATCTCTGTAGGTTCGGAAAAAATCACAGACGAAGAGGTGTCTTTATAAAAAAAATTGGAGTTGGATTCAATAGCGATAATTTTAGGCCGACCCGTCATGATTATCGTCTGTCCTTCAACTCGAGGACTGATGTCCACCATCACCAAAAGCATATTTTTATCTCACTGTTACATTTCTTCCAAGCAAGTTGGGCGCTGTCAAACTTATTATTTTCGATAGTTTCTAAATCTAAAAAATATATTGGGATTTTTCAGTGCAAGACTGTCATGAATAAACATCCATCAGATTTCGAAACTCCCCCAAATAAGAGAAGAAGCACGGACCCTTTTAAAAGGATTTTGAGTAATTCTTCGACCTCAGGTTGTCATGTCTTCTCTCCGTTTACGACCAAATAATACGATTACTAGCCATTCTCGTAACTACCATTATATTTATCTTATGTTGTAGGAAAATGATTATCTCACGTTATAGTAATAAAATTACAAGTGGGACCCACATGTAAGAGGAGAGAGAAAAAATAGATGTGGGACCCACCTCCACTTTGTGTGTGTAGGAATCTTGTTTGTCTTATGCAACATAAGATAAATATAATCCATATATAAATTAAGAAAATATAATTTTTTATATTAAATGAGATAAAATTATTTTATATACACATAAGAAAAATATGTGTGATTTATTTTTATTTTATTTTCTCTTATCCTTAGTAGGTCTTCATTTTTTTGTTGGGACAAAATTGTCTCATATAAGATAAGAAACTATATATTCTCATAAGTTAATCATGTCATGGAAACACTTATTAGACTAATAAGGAACGGTCTCTCGATGACTCAAAATCCTTCAATAAAAGATTTTACGATTATTTGTACCTAAAGATTCGATCTCACATGCTAATTTCATCATTCCATCTTCGAGACCATTGTCTTTGATGGGAATATACTGTTTTTATTGTCAGCGTTCAATTCATGCCTAATGTACGAACCAACAAATATAAAAAGTCTAAAGATGGATGAACTTTGATACTTTTCGGCAAGGGGAGGAGGATATGGGGAAAACATTAAACAAAGATAAATACACTTTGCTTACTTAAATTTTTTTATGGATAGTACCAAAAAGTTCACTCTCTCACCTAGTGTTGTTCCACATACCATATATATATATATATACTATCCAAAAAGTTCACTCTCTCACCTAGTGTTGTTCCACATACCATATATATATATATATATATATATGGGTTTAGCGGATGTAAAGTGACTGCACCTAAGGATTGGTGCAGTCATATAAAACTACGTCGTTTTATAATGTGAAAGCATTAAATATGGGGAATAATAACCATACAAAGGTGGAAATAAGTATAAAACATTAAATATGGAGAATTATAACCATATAAAGTTGGAAATAAATATAATATTTTTATTTTCTACAATTAATTTTAAATGCAAACTTTCTTTATCCCATCCAAAACGACGGAGTTTTTAGGTGACTGCACCAACGCTTATATACAGTCACATTACAAATCATTTTGCCTATATATATATATATATATATGAGGCAGGATCCTTTGACATCGGTCTCAAATTTGCCTCATCTGAGAGCTGTTAGATAAAAAAAATCAATGGTGTCACATGATTACAAATCAGAGTCGTTAATCTTTCTTGATGTAACGGCTCTCAAATGAGGTGTCAAACTTCAAATTTAACACCGGAGTCAAAGGATCATATATATCGAATAATCTAAAATTCAGTCACTGGACTGTCCAGTGAGTGTATTGTGACTATATTCTCCCGCGAGAATATAGTGCAAAAATATTATAATGGTGTTCTTCAAGTATTCTCCCGAAAGAATATAGTTATAATATTTTTTGCAGTATATCCTCACGGGAGAATACACTGCATTTGACCAAAATTACATCCAGTCACTTGATACTCACTAAGCCCTATATATATATATGTGTGTGTGGGCAGGATATTCTTACACTGATGTAAGAATTAGAAGTCTTACACTCAATCTTGACCATTGATCCACTTATATACAAAGGCTCACATTACTAAAAAAGTTGAGTCGTTAGATATAAATGGAATCAACGGGTAAGATTAAGAGTGTAACTTATACTGGTGTAAAATGACCCTCACCCATATACATACATACATATATATATATATATATATATATATATATATATATATATATATATAAGTGTGTGTATTTTAAAGGATATAAAGTTATGTCATTTTAAAAGAGAGAAAGAGATAGATAAAGGAAGAGAGAGAGTTGACAAAAAATAAATAAATATGTGAGTCCCACCTCTTTATGAGAGTGAAAGGATATAAGTTGTGTCATTTAAAATGATAAACATTTTTCCCTATATATATTATAAATGTGTAGTATGCGCTTTTTGACATTCTTGGAGTCTTTTGGCCATTTCTTTTCTGTTTTGGATCAAATATATTATGGGAAAAACTACTCTTATTTTACGTGTGGTAACTTTCTCTCCTACATATCCTTCGATAATTGCGCCACCTTTTTCTTTTCTTTTCTTTTTATTTTTTAGATGGTGGAGCCCACAAATTTATTTCTATGCCATGAGATAACTTATCTCTTTTAACTGAGATTAATAAAACCCATATATTTTACCGTCATAAAGTGACTCAATAAGGGAAATCCATTTAGAATGGACGTCTTCGATTTTTTAAGCCTGTCATCTAGTATTTCTCACTATTAAGTCTAATTTAGTTGGTGTTCACCAAACAATAATAAATAGAAATTAAAATAATCTAACTCATCATCATTTTCTTCTTCCCTATGGATTCCACATTCCTCACCCCGTCCCTATTTTTAATTCACTTTTAACCTCTGATACCGAAGCATAATAATATCCATTTCATTAAACACCTCATATAGAACAAAATGATTTATTTTTTTCTTACACATGAATTGAATTGGTTTTTACCAATTTACAGTTTGCAAGAGAGAGAACAAAACAGAGACATGGCATTTGTGCGGAGACGAGGAGGGGGGCACCCCAGCATGCCACCAATCATGTGGCATGCCGATTTTGTAATAAACACTAAGCGGACAATAATTTAATTAAGGGTTTTATAAGAGTTATGTTGTATGAAAAGTGTTTGTGTTATGTTATAGAGATTCATTTTGTGTGTCAGAATTTATTTATTTTTTGCTGTGGGTCCCAAAAAATGTTGTGAGTGTAGGAATTTTTTTCTGGTCATATTAAATTATAGATGATAAACCTTTTAATTAAAGGTAGCTCATAGTTGTTTCATGGACCCTTGCATGTTCTTATGTTGGAAATGCAAACCTGCAATTTAGCTTTGCATAGTTGCATGGTCCTCCCCTGAATCAAAAATCAATGAGAAACATCCTTTTCTCTCTTTGTCCGTTGTGATTTTGGTTCCCAATGTCCTGATTGTGAGTCATGAGTGAATGAGAAACCTCTTCTTCACGATGATGTGATGTTAAAAACTACTCGTCATTTGATTTACTACTACTTGCGGGGTAGTCTATCAATGGTTTACGAACTTACACCAGTTCAGGGCTGATTTAATTTATTTTAAAAAAAATTAAAATCAGTCATAAATCTTTTTTGGGAAATCTACTTCTCCTTGCATTGTAGAGAATTTTTTTTTAGCAACCGATTTTAATTATGTAGTATATAGTTATAGGATTTTATAAAAGTTATGTTCTAGAAAAAGTGATTGTGTTATGTTATAGAGATTCAGTTTATTTGCCAAGAATTTTTTTTTTTGCTGCGGACCCCACAAAATATTGTGAGTGTAGAAAAGTTTTTGTGGTCATGTTAAATGATAGATGATAAACCCATAGTTATAACTTATAATGGTAAAATTAATTTTTCTCTCCACCACATTAGCTGACAATGTATGAGGAGAGACAAAAAAATAACTTTAATATTATAATTATATTTTAATATTATAATATATTTTAATATTATAATTATATATTACTTATAGTAGATAATTGTAATCGATTGTTGCAAAAAAATTTCTTTGCATCAACAATACAAAAAACGCACGCATCTTTTTCTACATGTTTTGACATATAAGTTAATCGGAAATCATTATCGTATACTACTGAAAAATAAAATCTCCCTTGCAAAAAAAAAATATCTATGTACTAAAGACATTTCATAGTTATAATATTAAAGCTCATTTTTTTCTCTCTTCTCAGACAATGTCGGCCATAGTTATCGTACGATACACGATATGATTCATACGATACGTATTGTGGTGTGTATCAGAAAGGGGTTTGTATTGAACGATACAATACATGTATCATATGATATACAAATTAAATCCAAATTTATGATTTTTAATAATATAAATAAAGATTTAATTTGCGGTTTAAATTAAAAAAAAAACTAAAATGATCCTTTTTGAAAGAGGATGATGGATTAGTTATGTTACTGATACATATTGATAGTGATAGTAGTGATAATATTAGTCTTAGTGATTGATGAATAGGAGAATAATTGGTTTGTACTTTAACTACTTACGTATTTTGCTTATTGGATCATTTTTGGAATTTCGATTTATATGATATTAATTAATCATATTATATATTTTTAAATTACTTTTTTATATTCTTGTATCTTACGAATCGATACGATTCACGATACAAAAAAAGTCCAAACGATACACCATACATATTACAATTCAGCAACCTTATTGTCGGCTAATATGGCGGAGAGAGAGAAAAAGCAATTTTACCATTATAACTATATACTACCCTTAGTATATAGTTTTTTTTCTTGCAGTAGTCAGCTTGAACATGTCTATGTCATGGGCAACGCCACTAGTCTCCATCTCGTCTCCTTCAAAACCTTTTGAACTCGAGCTCTGATACCACTATTTGTATAAGTTGGTCCCTCAAAGTCAACACGGAAGCAAGTCGACAAGTTGAGCTAAAAGCTTAGCAATACCAGAGGTTGTCTGTAGTCACCAAGTCGTCCAGCTCGTAGCAAAAAAAAACATGTGCAGAGGAAGAGTGGAACACAGTCAAATTTTAATGTGAAAAACCTTTAATGTGGAGAAATAAATACCACGAGACACTAGTTCATAATCAAACTTCCACTATGAGAATAATGATTTACAAGAAATCAAACTTCACCAATAACTAGTGGTTCACTCAAACTTCTCTAAAGAGGTCTAACTCTCAATCTTCTCTTTGGAGGTATTCAAATTCTCTAATTTCTAGACTTTCTCAAAATCTCTAACCTATTACAAAGTTCTTCTCGTGTATATGTAAAGGTAAAGGGAACTCTCCACCTTCTTCCAAAATGTTCTTGTTAAAATGGTTGGGCTATCTTAAGCCGTACATCCAATAAATGAGAGTGTGTGCTAGTATTAACGGAGAAACACCACCTAACAACATTTAAATTATAATTTTAATTATTTTTAATACACCTATTAAAAATTTTGACTATCGAATGGTCAACTCATATCAAATATGGATAAATTAATATATAATTTACAAATAAATGAAATGATAAGTAAAAAAAGAATTAATCAGTCAATGGGGATTATATAAAAACAAAGACAAACATATTAAAGAGATCAACATATTTAAATTTGCTGCCTGAGTGCAAACCCCCGCTTAAAAGAGAACAAGGTGATTTTCTCCAAAGTTTATGTTTGGTTATTCTTCCTAAAATACTATGTACTCGATTATAAGTAAATATTAAATAATATAGAACTTATTAAACCGTTGATCAACGAATTTATAAATATAATCACCCAATACTCAGTACATCAATTTTTAACTATTTTTTTATATATCAAGAAAGTTATTATAAAAGATATTTACAGAAATATAAAAAAAATTAATGTTTATAAAGTGAATGTAGATGAGTTATCTATATTTGCTCCCAACATGATATCGTTTAGGGTTGAAAAATAAAAAATTATAATAAAAAAGTTTATTATAACCCTGAAATAAATTTAATTATAAAAATATCTTAATTTTCACCTTAAGATGACGTCATTTTGAACTCATTGTAGATAAATTATCTACAATCACCGTATAAAAAACACAAAATATAGTTTTGGGCGCCGCCGGTGGATACGTTAAGGAGAGGCGACGCCCCTCTCAAAACAGGCAATGATTCAGTGATTACGAACAAGTGACGCCTACAGCATATTCCTTATCCATTTGGTATTCCTTTCCATTCACGTAACTCCTAATTATCTTTGTCTTCAATAGGCGGAAGATGAGACTTGACACTGGAGACACTCAAGTAGATTAGGCTAGTGTCACTTCCCAACCCATGTCGTAACACCTCAATGAGAATTTTTTCTTTGGTGAGTACTCTATTTTTTTTCTTTTGGTAAAAGGTGTTTCTTTTTCAAGGACTTAAATTTATGACATTTTAAAGGACGTAAAATTATGTCATTTTAAGTGAGAGAAAAAGATAAATAAAGAAGGAGAGAGAGTGAACAAAAAAAAATAAAGGTGTGGCTCCCACTTTTTTGTGGGAGTGAAAAGATATAAATTATGTCATTTAAAGGTACAAACACTTTTTCCTTTTTTTTTTCTTAAAAATATATTTTTATTTTCATTTAAACTAATACTTTTTATTTTTATTTTCATCCAAATTCTAATTTTTTTTTTATCCTTTTTTGTCAGATGTACGGTATTACGGGAGTACAAAAGATTTGGTCGTGCATTGAACCCACCCCGAATATCTTTACAACACAACATACAAATTATTTTTTTTATAAAAAATATCTATACTAAACTGAAAAAGTATAAATTTTAGAAAGAAATATTTTTTTACCAAAAAAATTTATTTTAAATTTATCTTGGGAAAATTTCAATTAATTGTTTAATTGAAAATAAATTAATTCAAATGATGTAATATATTATGTTTATTTTTGAATAGTTAGTTTATATTATTATACTTTTTACATTAAATAAATAGTAAATATATTTTTAGTTATTTATTTCAAAAATAAGTTTAACTTCAACATCAACATCAACATCAACATCAACATCACCTTTATCCCAAATTAATTGGGGACGGTGGTAGAACAACCACATGAAAGATATAAAATTGTTGAAAAAATTAAATAAAAATAAATAAATATATATATATATATATATCTATATATATATATATATATGTATATATAAATAAATAAAAGTGAAAAAGAAAGGGACAAGAAGAAGTAGAGGAAAAAGACTAAAAAGGGACCATCTGGAACATAGAAATAACCACAGGTCTAATCCTCCACCATACTTATTTACTACCTTCCCCCAAGTAAGTTTCGGCCGACCTCGGCCTCTTTTCGTGTTGAGCTCTTGGTAACAAACTTCTGTTCTTACAGGAGCATCCAGGGGTCTTCTCATCACGTGCCCAAACCACCTCAATCTATGTTCTCTCATCTTCTCGGCAACCGGTACTACTCCGACCTTTCGTCGAATATCTTCATTTCTTATATTATCCATCTTTGTGTAACCACACATCCACCTTAACATCCTCATCTCTGCTACTCGCATCTTATGCTCATGTTGCCTATGTGCTGGCCAGCATTCCGCTCCATATAGCATTGCCGGTCTCATTGCCGTTTTATAGAATTTTCCTTTTAACTTAAAGGGGATTTTGCGGTCACACGAAAATCCAGATGCACTGCGTCATTTCATCCACCTGCTCTGATTCTATGATTAACATCCCCATCAATCTCTCCACCTTTTTGTAAAATGGAGCCCAAGTATTTAAAAGCATCTTTTTTGGTACCTCTTGACCAATTAAATGCACGGGCTCTTGGTCCCCATCTCATACCAGAGAAAACTCACACTTCAGATACTCAGATTTGTTTCAAATAAATATATTTTTAGTTATTTATTTCAAAAATAAGTTTAACTTAAAAGAAATATTTTCTACGAAAACAAATATACGGAAACAGATTTGTTACTTCTTACAGATCATATTGCTTTTCTTGCCTTTGTCATGAAGATTACTCTTTTATGAAGTAGCTAGCTAGTGTAACCTATTAACCTTGACCAGGACCAGGGCCGAATCCAAAAGCCGGAAAAAAAAAAAAAAAAAACACATATTTTTTTATTATTAACCGACTTATAGTCTTATTATTTTATTTATAATTTTAAAAAAATATCACAATACTTTTTATTTTATTTTATTTTGTTTGAAATATACTTTTTTTATTTATTTTAGCTAATACCAAAACGGACACCGAATTTAAAATATACACGATAGGAAAAAGTTAATAAGTAGTCTAAGGTTTTTCGAAAAGGAAATAAGAATTAAAAAAAAAAAAGTTATTTTAATTTTTTTTTTATGTCTATCAATCTCCAACGCAATTAAGGCGTGAAAGTATAAGTTTATATTATATGTTATGATATTTTTAATTATTTGGTGTGATTATCGTATAGTATAAATTTATACAGCAGAATCCCTTAATACATTAAAATGATATATAACTTAATCAGGTCTAAGGGGGTGAGATTAGGTCTGATAAAGAGTTAATGTATTAACATCGCTAATCAGCAGTGTTTTAAAACACGGACCGGTCATCGACTCAATTGAGGTATTGGGTCACTGGTTCAACCGGGTTCAATCGGATTTACTGTTCAACCACCGTCCTATGGTTTCCCCACCCTTTGGTGCTTACTAGTTTGGATAATATGTCAGCCCTACTGTTTTCATTCCTTGGGATGTAACTGACCTCCACCTTTTCAAACTCCACCATCAGCTGCCTCGCAGAGTCTAGATATTTTGTCAACAATGGCCCTTTAGCTTGATAGCTCCCTTCGATTTGGGAGGTGACCAATTGAAAATCACTGTAAACCTGAAGGTTTCGTGCTCCGAGTTCCTTAGTCTGCTGGAGGCCGGCTATGAAGGCCTCGTACTCTGCTTGATTGTTTGATGTTTCTAAATTCATCTGTATGGAGTACTCAATTGCTATAACTTCCGGGTTTTCAATGATAATCCCGACTACCCTTCCCTTGGAGTTAGAGGATCCATCTACATATATTTTCCAAGTGTCCGGGCTATGCGAACTCTCCCCTTGGATTGAAGTGAGTTCCCTAACAAAATCCGCTAACGCTTGGGATTTGATTGCTTTACGGCTTTTGAATATTATCTCGAATTCTGACAGCTCCACCGCCCAAGCCATCATTCTTCCTGCTAGATCAGGCTTGTGAAGGACCTGCAGAATTGGCAAGTCTGATCTGATCACAATTTGGTTTCCTGAGACGCTTAGCCGAGATTAACAAAGCAAGCTCACCCTTCTAGCTTCTGGTATCTAGCTCTGCTCCCTGTGTTAGCCGACCACGAAGTAGATCGGCTACTGTCCTTCCTTATTTTCTTGTACAAAGACCGAACTAACAACAACGTCTCCCACAGAAACTAACATTATTAACGCCTCCCATTTTCTTCGTCTGGACAACTCGTGGAAGCCAACTGCCTCTTAATTTCCTGGAGCTGCGGCTTCACATTCCGGAGTCCATCCATATTGCACCTTCTTTGAAGCAGTTTAAAGCAGGAAGGTCGTTTCTGCATATCGGGGTAAAAGCCTAGTGAATAGAGGCTAACTTTCCCGTCAATCGCTGTATCTCTTTGTTTGCAGGGGCTTTCATCTCTAGTACGACTCTACACTCTTGTCTGGGTTTGCTTATGTCCTGCGAGTTAGCATAAATCCAAAAAAATTTCCTGTAAGCTACTCCAAAAGCACATTTAGCCGGGTTTAACCGAATGTTATGATGCCTTAATTTCCTAAAGGTTGCCTCCAAGTTTCAATATGCATCTTGAGTTGAATGACATAACTATCATGTTATCTAGTACAAGACTTCCCCACTTTTGCCGAGTTGGTCAGCAAATACTTGGTTCGTCATTCTTTGGGAAACTGGCCCCTGAATTTTTCAATCCAAAAGGCATCACATTGTGACCATAGTTCGCTTTTTCTGCAATAAAAGTCATTTTCTCTCTGTTTTCCCGGACGATGGTATTTGATTATACCCCGAATAGGCATCCATAAAGTGAAAGCATCTGGAACTAGGATGAAGGCATTAACTGACTGGTCTATGTTAGGTATAGGATATCAAATTCTTTGGGTACACACCTTGTTCAAGCCAGTGTAATCCGTGCACACCCTCCACTTTTTGTTTGGCTTTTTAACCATTACCACATTAGAAAGCCAAGTTATATACTGTATTTCCCAGATGAATCCTGCTTCTTGCAATTCCTTCACGTGATCTTCTAACACCTGCCGACGCCACGAAGCTCAGATTCCTCTTCGGAGCTACCGGTTTAGCTCTTGGGGTAGACTGGTAGCTTGTGCAACAACAGAAAGCAGGGTTTCACCCCCGAATTTCTGAAGACTTCCAAGTCAGATACGTCCTTGCTGTTCTTTAAACATGTAGTAAGTCTGACTTTTACCTCGTCTGCCAAGCCTTTACCAATCTGTGCAGTTTGCCCCTGTTCCCCAATAGTCATCTTCTTCTAACTCTCCGTCGGGTTCTGGTCTTAGCATTTGAGTATCATCCCTCATGTCCAATTCCACCATGTTGATCGAATTCTTCTTCTCCTGGCTCGAGCCGCCCTGATTGCTGGGTATTGATTAATAAACCAGAATTTTCAAACCAGTTGGAACGGGAGTAAGTTTGAGTGACCAGAATCCCAATGAGAAATAGATAACAGCAATACTAAGGTTGTTAAGTGTCACATAACAAC
>JAVKPL010002519.1:0-18419 GCA_032173675.1 Gastrolobium villosum
TTTCGTCTAAAATGGATGAATAAAATAAATGCAAAAGAAATGGATTTTGTGAAGTTTTTTGATAGAAAATTGATTCCGTCGAAAATGGATGAATAAAATAAATGCAAAAGAAATTGATATTGTGAAGTTTTTCGACGAAAATGGATTTCGTCGAAGATTTTTAACGGAAAACGAATTCCGTCGAAAACGGATGAATAAAATAAATAGCAAAAGAAATTCATTTTGTGAAGTTTTTTGACGGA
Source organism: Gastrolobium villosum (assembly GCA_032173675.1). Taxonomy (NCBI): domain Eukaryota; kingdom Viridiplantae; phylum Streptophyta; class Magnoliopsida; order Fabales; family Fabaceae; genus Gastrolobium; species Gastrolobium villosum. The sequence continues at coordinate 243 of JAVKPL010002519.1, forward strand.
AAACGAATTGCGTCGAAAACTGATGAATAAAATAAATGCAAAAGAAATTGATTTTGTGAAGTTTTTCGATGGAAAATGGATTCCGTCGAAAACTGATGAATAAAACAAATGCAAAAGAAATTGATTTTGTGAAGTTTTTCGACGCAAATGGATTCCGTCGAAGATTTTTGACGGAAAATGTATTCCGTCGAAAATGGATGAATAAAATAAATGCAAAATAAATTTATTTTGTGAAGTTTTTCGACGGAAAAAGAATTTCATTGAAAACTGATGAATAAAATAAATGCAAAAGAAATTGATTTTGTGAAGTTTTTGGACGAAAAACGGATTCCGTCGAAAATGGATGAATAAAATAAATGCAAAAGAAATTGATATTTTGATGTTTTTTGACGGAAAACGGATTCCGTCGAAAATGGATGAATAAAATAAATATAAAAGAAATTGATTTTGTGAAGTTTTTCGACAAAAATGGATTTCGTCGAAGATTTTTGACGGAAAACGAATTCCGTCGAAAACGGATGAATAAAAATAAATAGCAAAAGAAATTCATTTTGTGAAGTTTTTCGACGGAAAAAGAATTTCGTCGAAAACTGATGATTAAAATAAATGCAAAAGAAATTGATTTTGTGAAGTTTTTCGACGGAAAATGATTTCCGTACAAAACTGATGAGTAAAATAAATGCAAAAGAAATTGGTTTTGTCATGTTTTTCGACAGAAAATGGATTCCGTCGAAGATTTATAACGGAAAATGAATTCTGTCGAAAATGGATGAATAAAATAAATGCAAAAGAAATGGATTTTGTGAAGTTTTTTGACAGAAAATGGATTCCGTCGAAAATGGATGAATAAAATAAATGCAAAAGAAATTGATTTTGTGAAGTTTTTCGATGAAAATGGATTCTGTCGAAAACTGATGAATAAAATAAATGCAAAAGAAATTGATTTTGTGAAGTTTTTCGACGGAAAATGGATTCCGATGAAGATTTTTGACGGAAAATGTATTCCGTCGAAAATGGATGAATAAAATAAATGCAAAAGAAATTTATTTTGTGAAGTTTTTCGACGGAAAATGGATTCCGTCGAAGATTTTTGACGGAAAATGAATTCCGTCGAAAATGGTTGAATAAGATAAATGCAAAAGAAATTGATTTTGTGAAGTTTTTTGACGGAAAACGGATTCTGTCGAAAATGGATGAATAAAATAAATGCAAAAGAAATTGATATTGTGAAGTTTTTTGACGGAAAACGTATTCCATCGAAAATGGATGAATAAAATAAATGCAAAAGAAATTGATTTTGTGAAGTTTTTCGACGAAAATGGATTTCATCGAAGATTTTTGACGGAAAACGAATTCCATTGAAAACGGATGAATAAAATAAATTGCAAAAGAAATTCATTTTGTGAAGTTTTTCGACGGAAAACGAATTCTGTCGAAAACTGATTTATAAAATAAATGCAGAAGAACTTGATTTTATGAAGTTTTTTGATGGAAAATGGATTTCGTAGAAAACTGATGAATATAATAAATGCAGAAGAAATTTATTTTGTATTTTTTTCGAAGGAAAATGGATTCCGTAGAAAACGGATGAATAAAATAAATGCAGAAGAAATTTATTTTGCGTAATTTTTCGAAGGAAAATGGATGAATAAATTAAATGCAAAAGAAACTGATTGTGTGAAGTTTTTCGACGAAAATGGATTTCGCCGAAGATTTTTGACCGAAAACGAATTCGGTCGAAAACGGATCAATAAAATAAATTGCAAAAGAGATTCATTTTGTGATGTTTTTCGACGGAAAAAGAATTGCGTCGAAAACTGATGAATAAAATAAATGCAAAAGAAATAGATTTTGTGATGTTTTTCGACGGAAAATGGATTCCGTCGAAAACTGATGAATAAAATAAATGCAAAAGAAATTGATTTTGTGAAGTTTTTCGACGGAAAATGGATTCCGTAGAAGATTTTTGATGGTAAAAGAATTTCGTCGAAAATGGATGAATAAAATAAATGCAAAAGAAATGGATTTTGTGAAGTTTTTTGACAGAAAATTGATTCCATCGAAAATGGATGAATAAAATTAATGCAAAAGAAATTGATATTTTGATGTTTTTCGACGAAAATGGATTTCGTCGAAGATTTTTGACGGAAAACGAATTCCGTCAAAAACGGATGAATAAAATAAATAGCAAAAGAAATTCATTTTGTGAAGTTTTTCGACGGAAAACGATTTCCGTTGAAAACTGATGAATAAAATAAATGCAAAAGAAATTGATTTTGTGAAGTTTTTCGATGGAAAATGGATTCCATCGAAAACTGATGAATAAAATAAATGCAAAAGAAATTGATATTGTGAAGTTTTTCGATGGAAAATGGATTCCGTCGAAAACTAATGAATAAAATAAATGCAAAAGAAATTGATTTTTTGAAGTTTTTCGACAGAAAAAGGATTCCTACGACGGAAAATGGATTCCGTCGAAAACGGATGAAAAAAATAAATGCAAAAGAAATTGATTTTGTGAAGTTTTTCGACGGAAAATGGATTCCGTCGAAGATTTTTGACGGAAAATGTATTCCGTCGAAAATGGATGAATAAAATAAATGCAAAAGAAATTGATTTTGTGAAGTTTTTTGACTGAAAATGGATTCCGTCAAAAATGGATCAATAAAATAAATGCAAAAGAAATTGATTTTGTGAAGTTTTTCGATGAAAAATGGATTCCGTCGAAAACTGATAAATAAAATAAATGTAAAAGAAATTGACTTTGTGAAGTTTTTCGACGGAAAAGGGATTCCGTTAAAGATTTTTGACGGAAATTGTATTCCGTCGAAAATGGATGAATAAAATAATTGCAAAAGAAATTGATTTTGTGAAGTTTTTCAACGGAAAAAGAATTGCGTCGAAAACGGATTAATAAAATAAATGCAAAAGAAATTGATTTTGTGAAGTTTTTCGACGGAAAATGGATTCCGTCGAAAACTGATGAATAAAATAAATGCAAAAGAAATTGATTTTGTGATGTTTTTCGACGGAAAATGGATTCCGTCGAAGATTTTTGACGGAAAATGAATTCCGTCGAAAATGGATGAATAAGATAAATGGAAAAGAAATTGATTTTGTGAAGTTTTTTGACGGGAAACGGATTCTGTCGAAAATGGATGAATAAAATAAATGCAAAAGAAATTGATATTGTGAAGTTTTTTGACGGAAAACGTATTCCATCGAAAATGGATGAATAAAATAAATGCAAAAGAAATTGATTTTGTGAAGTTTTTCGACGAAAATGGATTTCATCGAAGATTTTTGACGGAAAATGAATTCCGTCGAAAATGGATGAATAAAATAAATGCAAAAGAAATGGATTTTGTGAAGTTTTTTGACAGAAAATGGATTCCGTCGAAAATGGATGAATAAAATAAATGCAAAAGAAATTGATATTGTGAAGTTTTTCGATGGAAAATGGATTCCGTCGAAAACTAATGAATAAAATAAATGCAAAACAAATTGATTTTTTGAAGTTTTCCGACAGAAAAAGGATTCTTACGACGGAAAATGGATTCCGTCGAAAACGGATGAAAAAAATAAATGCAAAAGAAATTGGTTTTGTGAAGTTTTTCGACGGAAAATGGATTCCGTCGAAGATTTTTGACGGAAAATGTATTCCATCGAAAATGGATGAATAAAATAAATGCAAAAGAAATTGATTTTGTGAAGTTTTTTGACGGAAAATGGATTCCGTCAAAAATGGATGAATAAAATAAATCCAAAAGAAATTGATTTTTTGAAGTTTTTCGATGGAAAATGGATTCCGTCGAAAACTGATAAATAAAATAAATGTAAAAGAAATTGACTTTGTGAAGTTTTTCGACGGAAAAGGGATTCCGTAAAAGATTTTTGACGGAAATTGTATTCCGTCGAAAATGGATGAATAAAATAAATGCAAAAGAAATTGATTTTGTGAAGTTTTTCAACGGAAAAAGAATTTCGTCGAAAACTAATGAATAAAATAAATGCAAAAGAAATTGATTTTGTGAAGTTTTTAGACTGAAAACGGATTCCGTCGAAAATTGATGAATAAAATAAATGCAAAAGAAATTGATTTTGTGATGTTTTTCGACGGAAAATGGATTCCGTCGAAGATTTTTGACGGAAAATGAATTCCGTCGAAAATGGATGAATAAGATAAATGCAAAAGAAATTGATTTTGTGAAGTTTTTTGACGGGAAACGGATTCTGTCGAAAATGGATGAATAAAATAAATGCAAAAGAAATTGATATTGTGAAGTTTTTTGACGGAAAACGTATTCCATCGAAAATGGATGAATAAAATAAATGCAAAAGAAATTGATTTTGTGAAGTTTTCAAACGAAAATGGATTTCATCGAAGATTTTTGTCGGAAAACGAATTCCATCGAAAACGGATGAATAAAATAAATTGCAAAAGAAATTCATTTTATGAAGTATTTCGACAGAAAACGAATTTCGTCGAAAACTGATGAATAAAATAAATGCAGAAGAAATTTATTTTGTGTTTTTTTTGAAGGAAAATGGATTCCGTAGAAAACGGATGAATAAAATAAATGCAGAAGAAATTTATTTTGTGTTATTTTTCGAAGGAAAATGGATTCCGTTGAAGACGGATGAATAAAATAAATGCAAAAGAAATTGACTTTGTGAAGTTTTTCGACGAAAAAGGAAATCCGTCGAAGATTTTTGACGGAAAACGAATTCCGTAAAAAACGGATGAATAAAATAAATTGGAAAATAAATTGATTTTGTAAAGTTTTTCGACGGAAAATGGATTCCGTCGAAGATTTTTGACGGAAAATGTATTCCGTCGAAAATGGATGAATATAATAAATGCAAAAGAAATAGATTTTGTGAAGTTTTTTGACGGAAAAAGAATTTCGTCGAAAACTGATGAATAAAATAAATTGCAAAAGAGATTCATTTTGTGATGTTTTTCGACGGAAAAAGAATTTCGTCGAAAACTGATAAATAAAATAAATGCAAAATAAATTGATTTTGTGAAGTTTTTCGACGGAAAATGGATTCCGTCGAAAACTGATGAATAAAATAAATGCAAAAGAAATTATTTTTTGAAGTTTTTCGACGGAAAATGGATTCCGTCGAAGATTTTTGACGGAAAATGTATTCCGTCGAAAATGGATGAATAAAATAAATGCAAAATATATTTATTTTGTGAAGTTTTTCGACGGAAAAAGAATTTCATTGAAAACTGATGAATAAAATAAATGCAAAAGAAATTGATTTTGTGAAGTTTTTGGACGAAAAACGTATTCCGTCGAAAATGGATGAATAAAATAAATGCAAAAGAAATTGATATTGTGATGTTTTTTGACGGAAAACGGATTCCGTCGAAAATGGATGAATAAAATAAATGTAAAAGAAATTGATTTTGTGAAGTTTTTCGACGGAAAATGGATTCCGTCGAAGATTTTTGACGGAAAACGAATTCCGTCGAAAACGGATGAACAAAATAAATTGCAAAAGAAATTCATTTTGTGAAGTTTTTCGACGAAAAAGAATTTCGTCGAAAACTGATGATTAAAATAAATGCAAAAGAAATTGATTTTGTGAAGTTTTTCGACGGAAAATGATTTTCGTACAAAACTGATGAGTAAAATAAATGCAAAAGAAATTGGTTTTGTGAAGTTTTTCGACAGAAAATGGATTCCGTCGCAGATTTATAACGGAAAATGAATTCCGTCGAAAATGGATGAATAAAATAAATGCAAAAGAAATGGATTTTGTGAAGTTTTTTGACAGAAAATGGATTCCGTCGAAAATGGATGAATAAAATAAATGCAAAAGAATTTGATATTCTGAAGTTTTTCGATGGAAAAAGGATTCCGTCGAAAACTAATGAATAAAATAAATGCAAAAGAAATTGATTTTGTGAAGTTTTTCGACGGAAAAAGGATTTCGTCGAAGATTTTTGACAGAAAATGTATTCCGTCGAAAATGGATGAATAAAATAAATGCAAAAGAAATTTATTTTGTGAAGTTTTTTGACAGAAAACGGATTCCGTCGAAGATTTTTTGACGGAAAACGAATTCCGTCAAAAACGGATGAATAAAATAAATTGGAAAAGAAATTGATTTTGTAAAGTTTTTCGATGGAAAATGAATTCCGTCGAAAATGGATGAATAAAATAAATGCAAAAGAAATTGATTTTGTGAATTTTTTAAACGGAAAATGGATTCCGTCGAAGATTTTTGAAGGAAAATGAATTCCGTCGAAAATGGTTGAATAAAATTAATGTAAAAGAAATTTATTTTGTGAAGTTTTTCGACGAAAAACGAATTCCGTCGAAAATGGATGAATAAAATAAATGCAAAAGAAATTGATTTTGTTAAGTTTTTCGATGGAAAATGGATTCCGTTGATAATGGATGAATAAAATAAATACAAAAGAAATTGATTTTGTAAGTTTTTCGACGAAAAATGGATTCCGACGAAGATTTTTGACGAAAAATGTATTCCGTCGAAAATGCATGAATTAAATTACTGTAAAAGAAATTTTTTTTGTGAAGTTTTTCGACGGAAAATGAATTCCGTCGAAAATGGATGAAAAAAATAAATGCAAAAGAAATTAATTTTGCGAAGTTTTTTTGACGGAAAATGAATTCCGTCCAAAATGGATGAATAAAATAAATGCAAAAGAAATTGATATTGTGAAATTATTTGATGGAAAACGGATTCCGTCGAAAATGGATGAATAAAATAAATGCAAAAGAAATTGATTTTATGATGTTTTTCGACGGAAAACAAATTCATGGAAAACAGATTAATAAAATAAATGCAAAAGAAATTGGTTTTGTGAAGTTTTTCGACGGAAAATGGATTCTGTCGAAGATTTTTGATGGAAAATGAATTCCGTCGAAAATGGATTCTGTGAAGTTTTTTTTACGGAAAACAGATTCCGTCGAAAATGGATGAATAAAATAAATACAAAAGAAATTGATATTGTGAAATTTTTGATGGAAATCGGATTCCGTCGAAAATGGATGGATAAAATAAATGCAAAAGAAATTGATTTTATGAAGTTTATTGACGAAAAATGGATTTCGTTGAAGATTTTTGACGAAAAATGTATTCCGTCGAAAACGGATGAATAAAATTAATGCAAAAGAAATTGATTTTGCGAAGTTTTTCGACGGAAAACAAATTCCTTCGAAAACGGATGAATAAAATAAAGTCAAAAGAAATTGATTTTGTGAAGTTTTTCGACGGAAAACAAATTCTGTCGAAACCGGATGAATAAAATAAATGCAAAAGAAATTGAATTTGTTAAGTTTTTCGACGGAAAATGGATTCCGTCGAAGATTTTTGACGAAAAATAAATTCCGTCGAAAATGGATGAATAAAATAAATGCAAAAGAAATTTATTTTGTGAAGTTTTTCGTTGGAAAACGGATTCCGTCGAAAATGGATGAATAAAATAAATGCAAAAGAAATTGATTTTGTAAGTTTTTCGACGGAAAATGGATTCCGTCGAAGATTTTTGATTGAAATTGGATTCCGTCGAAGATTTTTTACGGAAAATGAATTCCATCAAAAACGGATGAATAAAATAAATGCAAAAGAAATAGATTTTACGAAGTTTTTCGACGGAAAATGGATTCCGTCGAAGATTTTTGACGAAAAATGTATTCCGTCGAAAACATATGAATAAAATAAATGCAAAAGAAATTTATTTTGTGAAGTTTTTCGACGGAAAATGAATTCCGTCGAAAATGGATGAATAAAATAAATGTAAAAGAAATTAATTTTGTGAAGTTTTTTTGACGGAAAATGAATTCCGTCGAAAATGGATGAATAAAATAAAGGCAAAAGAAATTGATATTGTGAGTTTTTTTGATTGAAAACGGATTCCGTCGAAAATGGATGAATAAAATAAATGTAAAAGAAATTAATTTTATGAAGTTTTTCGACGGAAAACAAATTCCGTCGAAAACAGATTAATAAAATAAATGCAAAAGAAATTGATTTTGTGAAGTTTTTCGACGGAAAATGGATTCGGTCGAAGATTTTTGACGGAAAATGAATTCCGTCGAAAATGGATGAATAAAATAAATGCAAAAGAAATTAATTTTGTGAAGTTTTTTTGACGGAAAACGTATTGCTCGAAAATGGATGAATAAAATAAATGCAAAAGAAATTAATATTGTAAATTTTTTTATGGAAAACGGATTCCGTCGAAAATGGATGAATAAAATAAATGCAAAAGAAATTAATTTTATGAAGTTTTTCGACGAAAAGTGGATTTCGTAGAAAACTGATGAATAAAATAAATGAAGAAGAAATTTATTTTGTGTTTTTTTTCGAAGGAAAATGGATTCCGTAGAAAACGGATGAATAAAGTAAATGCAGAAGAAATTTATTTTGTGTTATTTTTCGAAGGAAAATGGATTCCGTTGAAGACGGATGAATAAAATAAATGCAAAAGAAATTGACTTTGTGAAGTTTTTCGACGAAAAAGGAAATCCGTCGAAGATTTTTGACGGAAAACGAATTCCGTAAAAAACGGATGAATAAAATAAATTGGAAAATAAATTGATTTTGTAAAGTTTTTCGACCGAAAATGGATTCCGTCGAAGATTTTTGACGGAAAATGTATTCCGTCGAAAATGGATGAATATAATAAATGCAAAAGAAATAGATTTTGTGAAGTTTTTTGACGGAAAAAGAATTTCGTCGAAAACTGATGAATAAAATAAATGCAAAAGAAATTGATTTTGTGAAGTTTTTCGACGGAAAAAGAATTTCGTCGAAAACTGATGAATAAAATAAATGCAAAATAAATTGATTTTGTGAAGTTTTTCGACGGAAAACAAATTCCGTCGAAAACGGATGAATAAAATAAATGCAAAAAAAATTGATTTTTTGAAGTTTTTCGACGGAAAAAGAATTTCATTGAAAACTGATGAATAAAATAAATGCAAAAGAAATTGATTTTGTGAAGTTTTTGGACGAAAAACGTATTCCGTCGAAAATGGATGAATAAAATAAAAGCAAAAGAAATTGATATTGTGATGTTTTTTGACGGAAAACGGATTCCGTCGAAAATGGATGAATAAAATAAATGTAAAAGAAATTGATTTTGTGAAGTTTTTCGACGGAAAATGGATTCCGTCGAAGATTTTTGACGGAAAACGAATTCCGTCGAAAACGGATGAACAAAATAAATTGCAAAAGAAATTCATTTTGTGAAGTTTTTCGACGGAAAAAGAATTTCGTCGAAAACTGATGATTAAAATAAATGCAAAAGAAATTGATTTTGTGAAGTTTTTCGACGGAAAATGATTTTCGTACAAAACTGATGAGTAAAATAAATGCAAAAGAAATTGGTTTTGTGAAGTTTTTCGACAGAAAATGGATTCCGTCGCAGATTTATAACGGAAAATGAATTCCGTCGAAAATGGATGAATAAAATAAATGCAAAAGAAATGGATTTTGTGAAGTTTTTTGACAGAAAATGGATTCCGTCGAAAATGGATGAATAAAATAAATGCAAAAGAATTTGATATTCTGAAGTTTTTCGATGGAAAAAGGATTCCGTCGAAAACTAATGAATAAAATAAATGCAAAAGAAATTGATTTTGTGAAGTTTTTCGACGGAAAAAGGATTTCGTCGAAGATTTTTGACAGAAAATGTATTCCGTCGAAAATGGATGAATAAAATAAATGCAAAAGAAATTTATTTTGTGAAGTTTTTTGACAGAAAACGGATTCCGTCGAAGATTTTTTGACGGAAAACGAATTCCGTCAAAAACGGATGAATAAAATAAATTGGAAAAGAAATTGATTTTGTAAAGTTTTTCGATGGAAAATGAATTCCGTCGAAAATGGATGAATAAAATAAATGCAAAAGAAATTGATTTTGTGAATTTTTTAAACGGAAAATGGATTCCGTCGAAGATTTTTGAAGGAAAATGAATTCCGTCGAAAATGGTTGAATAAAATTAATGTAAAAGAAATTTATTTTGTGAAGTTTTTCGACGAAAAACGAATTCCGTCGAAAACTGATGAATAAAATAATTTCAAAAGAAATTGATTTTGTTAAGTTTTTCGATGGAAAATGGATTCCGTTGATAATGGATGAATAAAATAAATACAAAAGAAATTGATTTTGTAAGTTTTTCGACGAAAAATGGATTCCGACGAAGATTTTTGACGAAAAATGTATTCCGTCGAAAATGCATGAATTAAATTACTGTAAAAGAAATTTTTTTTGTGAAGTTTTTCGACGGAAAATGAATTCCGTCGAAAATGGATGAAAAAATAAATGCAAAAGAAATTAATTTTGCGAAGTTTTTTTGACGGAAAATGAATTCCGTCGAAAATGGATGAATAAAATAAATGCAAAAGAAATTGATATTGTGAAATTTTTTGATGGAAAACGGATTCCGTCGAAAATGGATGAATAAAATAAATGCAAAAGAAATTGATTTTATGATGTTTTTCGACGGAAAACAAATTCATGGAAAACAGATTAATAAAATAAATGCAAAAGAAATTGGTTTTGTGAAGTTTTTCGACGGAAAATGGATTCTGTCGAAGATTTTTGATGGAAAATGAATTCCGTCGAAAATGGATTCTGTGAAGTTTTTTTTACGGAAAACAGATTCCGTCGAAAATGGATGAATAAAATAAATACAAAAGAAATTGATATTGTGAAATTTTTGATGGAAATCGGATTCCGTCGAAAATGGATGGATAAAATAAATGCAAAAGAAATTGATTTTATGAAGTTTATTGACGAAAAATGGATTCCGTCGAAGATTTTTGACGAAAAATGTATTCCGTCGAAAACGGATGAATAAAATTAATGCAAAAGAAATTGATTTTGTGAAGTTTTTCGACGGAAAACAAATTCCTTCGAAAACGGATGAATAAAATAAAGGCAAAAGAAATTGATTTTGTGAAGTTTTTCGACGGAAAATGGATTCCGTCGAAGATTTTTGACGGAAAATGAATTCCATCGAAAACGGATGAATAAAATAAATGCAAAAGAAATTGATTTTGTTAAGTTTTTCGACGGAAAATGGATTCCGTCGAAGATTTTTGACGAAAAATAAATTCCGTCGAAAATGGATAAATAAAATAAATGCAAAAGAAATTTATTTTGTGAAGTTTTTCGTTGGAAAACGGATTCCGTCGAAAATGGATGAATAAAATAAATGCAAAAGAAATTATTTTGTAAGTTTTTCGACGGAAAATGGATTCCGTCGAAGATTTTTGATGGAAAATGGATTCCGTCGAAAACTAATGAATAAAATAAATGCAAAACAAATTGATTTTGTGAAATTTTTCGACGGAAAACAAATTCCGTCGAAAACGGATGAATAAAATAAATGCAAAAGAAATTGATTTTGTGAGGTTTTTCGACGGAAAATGGATTCCGTCGAAAATGGATGAATAAAATAAATGCAAAAGAAATTGATTTTGTGAAGTTTTTCGACGAAAAATGGATTCCGTCGAAGATTTTTGACGAAAAATGTATTCCGTCGAAAATAGATGAATTAAATTAATGCAAAAGAAATTGATTTTGTGAAATTTTTCGACGGAAAATGGATTCTTTCGAAGATTTTTGACGGAAAATGAATTGCTTCGAAAATGGATGAATAAAAAAAATGCAAAAGAAATTAATTTTGTCAAGTTTTTTTTTACGGAAAACGGATTCCGTCGAAGATGGATGAATAAAATAAATGCAAAAGAAATTGATATTGTGAAATTTTTTGATGGAAAACGGATTCCGTCGAAAATGGATGAATAAAATAAATGCAAAAGAAATTGATTTTGTGAAGTTTTTCGATGGAAATGGATTCCGTATTCCGTCGAAGATTTTTGACGGAAAATGAATTCCGTCGAAAATGGATGAATAAAATATATGCAAAAGAAATTGATTTTGTGAAGTTTTTCGACTGAAAATGGATTCCGTAGAAGATTCTTGACAGAAAATGGATTTCGTCGAAGATTTTTGACGGAAAATGAATTCCATCGAAAACGGACGAATAAAATAAATGCAAAAGAAATTGATTTTGTGAAGTTTTTCGACGGAAAATGGATTCCGTCGAAGATTTTTGAAGGAAAATGAATTCCGTCGAAAATGGATGAATAAAATAAATGCGAAAGAAATTGATTTTGTGAAGTTTTTCGACAAAAAAATGGAGTCCGTAGAAGATTTTTGACGGAAAATGGATTCCGTCAAAGATTTTTGACGGAAAATGAATTCCATCGATAATGGATGAATAAAATAAATGCAAAAGAAATTGATTTTGTGATGTTTTTCGACAGAAAATGGAAATCCGTCGAAGATTTTTTGACGGAAAACGAATTCCGTCAAAAACGGATGAATAAAATAAATTGGAAAAGAAATTGATTTTGTAAAGTTTTTCGATGGAAAATGGATTCCGTCGAAAATGGATGAAAAAAATAAATGCAAAAGAAATTGATTTTGTGAAGTTGTTCAACGGAAAATGGATTCCGTCGAAGATTTTTGACGGAAAATGAATTCCGTCGAAAATGGATGAATAAAATAAATGCAAAAGAAATTGATTTTGTGAAGTTTTTCGACGGAAAACGAATTCCGTCGAAAATGGATGAATAAAATAAATGCAAAAAAAATTGATTTTGTGAAGTTTTTCGATGGAAAATGGATTTCGTCGATAATGGATGAATAAAATAAATGCAAAAGAAATTGATAATGTGAATTTTTTTTACGGAAAACGGATCCCGTCGAAAATGAATGAATAAAATAAATGCAAAAGAAATTGATATTGTGAATTTCTTTGATGGAAAACGGATTCCGTCGAAAATGGATGAAAAAAATAAATGCAAAAGAAATTGATTTTGTGAAGTTTTTCGACGGAAAATGGATTCCGTCGAAGATTTTTGACGTAAAATGAATTCCGTCGAAAATGGATGAATAAAATATATGCAAAAGAAATTGATTTTGTGAAGTTTTTCGACGGAAAACGGATTCCGTAGAAGATTCTTGACAGAAAATGAATTCCGTCGAAGATTTTTGACGGAAAATGAATTCCATCGAAAACGGACGAATAAAATAAATGCAAAAGAAATTGATTTTGTGAAGTTTTTCGACGGAAAATGGATTCCGTCGAAGATTTTTGAAGGAAAATGAATTCCGTCGAAAATGGATGAATAAAATAAATGCGAAAGAAATTGATTTTGTGAAGTTTTTCGACGAAAAAATGGAGTCCGTAGAAGATTTTTGACGGAAAATGGATTCCGTCGAAGATTTTTGACGGAAAATGAATTCCATCGATAATGGATGAATAAAATAAATGCAAAAGAAATTGATTTTGTGATGTTTTTCGACAGAAAGTGGAAATCCGTCGAAGATTTTTTGACGGAAAACGAATTCCGTCAAAAACGGATGAATAAAATAAATTGGAAAAGAAATTGATTTTGTAAATTTTTTCGATGGAAAATGGATTCCGTCGAAAATGGATGACAAAATAAATGCAAAAGAAATTGATTTTGTGAAGTTGTTCAACGGAAAATGGATTCCGTCGAAGATTTTTGATGGAAAATGTATTCCGTCGAAAATGGATGAATAAAATTAATGCAAAAGAAATTTATTTTGTGAAGTTTTTCGACAGAAAACGAATCCCGTCGAAAATGGATGAATAAAATAAATGCAAAAGAAATTGATTTTGTGAAGTTTTTCGATGGAAAATGGATTCCGTCGATAATGGATGAATAAAATAAATGCAAAAGAAATTGATTTTGTAAGTTTTTCGACGAAAAATGGATTCCGACGAAGATTTTTGACGAAAAATGTATTCCGTCGAAAATGCATGAATTAAATTAATAGAAAAGAAATTTATTTTGTGAAGTTTTTCGACGGAAAATGAATTCCGTCGAAAATGGATGAATAAAATAAATGCAAAAGAAATTAATTTTGCGAAGTTTTTTTGACGGAAAATGAATTCCGTCGAAAATGGATGAATAAAATAAATGCAAAAGAAATTGATATTGTGAAATTTTTTGATGGAAAACGGATTCCGTCGAAAATGGATGAATAAAATAAATGCAAAAGAAATTGATTTTATGATGTTTTTCGACGGAAAACAAATTCATGGAAAACGGATTAATAAAATAAATGCAAAAGAAATTGGTTTTGTGAATTTTTTCGACGGAAAATGGATTCTGTCGAAGATTTTTGACGGAAAATGAATTCCGTCGAAAATGGATGAATAAAATAAATGCAAAAGAAATTAATTTTGTGAAGTTTGTTTTACGGAAAACGGATTCCGTCGAAAATGGATGAATAAAATAAATGCAAAAGAAATTGATATTGTTAAATTTTTGATGGAAAACGGATTCCGTCGAAAATGGATGAATAAAATAAATGCAAAAGAAATTGATTTTATGAAGTTTATTGACGAAAAATGGATTCCGTCGAAGATTTTTGACGAAAAATGTATTCCGTCGAAAACGGATGAATAAAATATATGCAAAAGAAATTGATTTTGTGAAGTTTTTCGACGGAAAACGGATTCCGTAGAAGATTCTTGACAGAAAATGAATTCCGTCGAAGATTTTTGACGGACAATGAATTCCATCGAAAACGGACGCAAAAGAAATAAAATAAATGACGGAAAATAAATTCCATCGAAAATGGATGAATAAAATAAATGGAAAAGAAATTGATTTTGTGAAGTTTTTCGACGGAAAATGGATTCCGTCGAAGATTTTTGAAGGAAAATGAATTCCGTCGAAAATGGATGAATAAAATAAATGCAAAAGAAATTGATTTTGTGAAGTTTTTCGACGAAAAAATGGAGTCCGTAGAAGATTTTTGACGGAAAATGGATTCCATCGAAGATTTTTGACGGAAAATGAATTCCATCGATAATGGATGAATAAAATAAATGCAAAAGAAATTGATTTTGTGATGTTTTTCGACAGAAAGTGGAAATCCGTCGAAGATTTTTTGACGGAAAACGAATTCCGTCAAAAACGGATGAATAAAATAAATTGGAAAAGAAATTGATTTTGTAAAGTTTTTCGATGGAAAATGGATTCCGTCGAAAATGGATGAAAAAAATAAATGCAAAAGAAATTGATTTTGTGAAGTTGTTCAACGGAAAATGGATTCCGTCGAAGATTTTTGACGGAAAATGTATTCCGTCGAAAATGGATGAATAAAATTAATGCAAAAGAAATTTATTTTGTGAAGTTTTTCGACGGAAAACGAATTCCGTCGAAAATGGATGAATAAAATAAATGCAAAAGAAATTGATTTTGTGAAGTTTTTCGATGGAAAATGGATTCCGTCGATAATGGATGAATAAAATAAATGCAAAAGAAATTGATTTTGTAAGTTTTTCGACGAAAAATGGATTCCGACGAAGATTTTTGACGAAAAATGTATTCCGTCGAAAATGCATGAATTAAATTAATAGAAAAGAAATTTATTTTGTATAGTTTTTCGACGGAAAATGAATTCTGTCGAAAATGGATGAATAAAATAAATGCAAAAGAAATTAATTTTGCGAAGTTTTTTTGACGGAAAATGAATTCCGTCGAAAATGGATGAATAAAATAAATGCAAAAGAAATTGATATTGTGAAATTTTTTGTTGGAAAACGGATTCCGTCGAAAATGGATGAATAAAATAAATGCAAAAGAAATTGATTTTATGATGTTTTTCGACGGAAAACAAATTCATGGAAAACGGATTAAAAAAATAAATGCAAAAGAAATTGGTTTTGTGAATTTTTTCGACGGAAAATGGATTCTGTCGAAGATTTTTGACGGAAAATGAATTCCGTCGAAAATGGATGAATAAAATAAATGCAAAAGAAATTAATTTTGTGAAGTTTTTTTTACGGAAAACGGATTCCGTCGAAAATGGATGAATAAAATAAATGCAAAAGAAATTGATATTGTTAAATTTTTGATGGAAATCGGATTCCGTCGAAAATGGATGGATAAAATAAATGCAAAAGAAATTGATTTTATGAAGTTTATTGACGAAAAATGGATTTCGTCGAAGATTTTTGACGAAAAATGTATTCCGTCGAAAACGGATGAATAAAATTAATGCAAAAGAAATTGATTTTGTGAAGTTTTTCGACGGAAAACAAATTCCTTCGAAAACGGATGAATAAAATAAAGGCAAAAGAAATTGATTTTGTGTAGTTTTTCGACGGAAAATGGATTCCGTCGAAGATTTTTGACGGAAAATGAATTCCATCGAAAACGGATAAATAAAATAAATGCAAAAGAAATTGATTTTGTTAAGTTTTTCGACGGAAAATGGATTCCGTCGAAGATTTTTGACGAAAAATAAATTCCGTCGAAAATGGATGAATAAAATAAATGCAAAAGAAATTGATTTTGTGAAGTTTTTCGTTGGAAAACGGATTCCGTCGAAAATGGATGAATAAAATAAATGCAAAAGAAATTGATTTTGTAAGTTTTTCGACGGAAAATGGATTTCGTCGAAGATTTTTGATTGAAATTGGATTCCAAAGAAATTGATTTCGAAGATTTTTTACGGAAAATGAATTCCATCGAAAACGGATGAATAAAATAAATGCAAAAGAAATAGATTTTACGAAGTTTTTCGACGGAAAATGGATTCCGTCGAAGATTTTTGACGGAAAATGAATTCCGTCGAAAATGGATGAATAAAATAAATGCAAAAGAAATTAATTTTGTGAAGTTTTTTTTACGGAATTCCGTCGAAAATGGATGAATAAAATAAATGCAAAAGAAATTGAATGTTTTTCGATGGAAAACAAATTCATGGAAAACGGATGAATAAAATAAATGCAAAAGAAATTGGTTTTGTGAAGTTTTTTCGACGGAAAATGGATTGTGAAGATTTTTGACGGAAAATGAATTCCGTCGAAAATGGATGAATAAAATATATGCAAAAGAAATTGATTTTGTGAAGTTTTTCGACGAAAAATGGATTCCGTAGAAGATTTTTGACAGAAAATGGATTCCGTCGAAGATGGATGAACGGAAAAAAATAAATCGAAAACGGTTGAATAAAATAAATGCAAAAGAAATTGATTTTGTGAAGATTTTTGACGGAAAATGGATTCCGTCGAAGATTTTTGACGGAAAATGAATTCCATCGATAATGGATGAATAAAATAAATGCAAAAGAAATTGATTTTGTGATGTTTTTCGACAGAAAGTGGAAATCCGTCGAAGATTTTTTGACGGAAAACGAATTCCGTCAAAAACGGATGAATAAAATAAATTGGAAAAGAAATTGATTTTGTAAAGTTTTTCGATGGAAAATGGATTCCGTCAAAAATGGATGAAAAAAATAAATGCAAAAGAAATTGATTTTGTGAAGTTGTTCAACGGAAAATGGATTCCGTCGAAGATTTTTGATGGAAAATGTATTCCGTCGAAAATGGATGAATAAAATTAATGCAAAAGAAATTTATTTTGTGAAGTTTTTCGACGGAAAACGAATTCCGTCGAAAATGGATGAATAAAATAAATGCAAAAGAAATTGATTTTGTGAAGTTTTTCGATGGAAAATGGATTCCGTCGATAATGGATGAATAAAATAAATGCAAAAGAAATTGATTTTGTAAGTTTTTCGACGGAAAATGGATTCCGTCGAAGATTTTTGACGAAAAATATATTCCGTCGAAAATGCATGAATTAAATTAATAGAAAAGAAATTTATTTTGTATAGTTTTTCGACGGAAAATGAATTCTGTCGAAAATGGATGAATAAAATAAATGCAAAAGAAATTAATTTTGCGAAGTTTTTTTGACGGAAAATGAATTCCGTCGAAAATGGATGAATAAAATAAATGCAAAAGAAATTGATATTGTGAAATTTTTTGTTGGAAAACGGATTCCGTCGAAAATGGATGAATAAAATAAATGCAAAAGAAATTGATTTTATGATGTTTTTCGACGGAAATGGATTCCGTCGAAGATTTTTGACGAAAAATGTATTCCGTCGAAAACGGATGAATAAAATAAATGCAAAAGAAATTGATTTTATGAAGTTTTTCGACGAATAATGGATTCCGTCGAAGATTTTTGACGGAAAATGTATTCCGTCGTAAACGGATGAATTAAATTAATGCAAAAGAAATTGATTTTGTGAAGTTTTTCGACGGAAAACAAATTCCTTCG